>CM046665.1:129421284-129582677 GCA_025594165.1 Tamias sibiricus | reverse complement strand
CTAACCATCCGGAATATTACAAAGTAAAATGTCCTCTTCTGACTTTTTTGTTTGCTGACTTTTTTAAAAAGCGGAAAAGGAAAGAAGTCAAGTTCGATTTCTTTGAGCCTAAGATTTTACTAAACACACAGTCGTGCTACGGCACGCTGTGCATGTTCTCTGAAACATTTATTAGCGTACAGATGCTATGGGTGGATATCACAGAAGAAGTCATGATAGGCAGCGGGAGTTAGTTAAGAATGTGTTCATCCAGCATGAGGCCGACCTTGTATGCATTCTTAGAGCGGCTGGGAAAACGCCATTTCTGAAGTCTCTCCATTTCTTATTGAGAAAAATCAGAAGCAAACTTTGTATTTCAATAACTTGATTATAATCCATATCTAATCACATAAATGGGCTCCTGCCTTCTAAATTTCAAAGAATCCCCTTTGACTTTATTCTTTAAAGAATCTGTGGTCATTGAGGAGATATTTCAAGGGGAAATGCAGTCTACACCGTACCTCCAGGAATGACTGCAATGAGAGGTAAATATCCAAGTATGTCATAAGAAGAATATCAGCATTCTGATATAGCATCCATGCCAGGGTAACTGTAAGAAGCACTTATAAGCACATTACATGAGATGGAATGTGAGAGGAACACAGTTATCCAGAGATTTCTAAACTGGTGGCATATGAAAGTGCTTTACCAATGGGCATTGGGAAACATGCCTATGATCCTGGCTACTCAGGAGGCTGAGGCAGGAGGATCGGGATTGTGGCTCAGCGGTAGAGCGCTCGCCTAAGCACGTGCGCGGCCCGGGTTTGATCCTCAGCACCATGTAAAAATAAACGCATTGTGTACAACTAAAGCAAATAAATAAGTTAAAAAAAAAAAAAGTTTGAGGACAGCCTGGGCAACTTAGTAAGACCCTGTCTCAAAAAAAAAAAAAAAAGGGCTGGGGATGTAGCTCAGTGGTAGAGTGTCTTTGGGTTCAATCTCTAGCACCTTGAAAAAGAAAGGAGTGCGTTATTGCTTTGTAAATGTTTCTGTGGTTTATATAGTTGGGCTCCAGGTGGCCCCTTTGCCTTTCTGCACTTGAAGCACTAGTTTGCTTTTCGTTGTTGTTGTTGGTTGGTTGGTTGGTTTTTGGCTAATTCCTCAGTAAGAGGCAAAAGCTGTCCATCAAGCTTGGAACCTCTAGTTCTCAGCAGACTGAGAAGGGACAAAACATGTGTCCCTTTTGATTCTGCCATGGCCTGGTCTTCTTTGGAAGCCAATATTTCACAATACTGCACAAATCAGCTCTTGGTGTGTCCACTGAGGGCTACCCCCTGCCTCCCCGCCTCCCTGCAGAAAAGCATCACTTCCTCTCTGCTGACCGTCCTCCTCCCCTTATCCAACATCGAAAAACAAACCAACCAACCTAACAACAGCTGTGTCCTGAAATCAAAGTGGGCCTTTTAAGTTTTGTTTCTTAAATCTCTCTTCTAATTACTAGAAGGTTTTCTCAAGGCTGTTTTTCAAACTGATGGAAGGTTCTAAAGACTCTAGACTTCTCTTGAAAATGAAAACCCTTTCCCCCAACTCATCAAACAGAGTGCTCCAAGTCACCAAGATGACATTTTTCTAACAACCATGTGGTTCTGTCCTTTAGTTGTCTTTACCTTTCCCTGAGAGGCAAAGGGACTCAGGCTACAACTCTTACTCATGAGCTCACCCCACCACCAAATGCCAAGACCCATTAAGGAAGCAGAAGAAAAATCCTGGTCTTCTATAAAGGGTGTGCCAGCAAAATCCCAAAGCCACTTTGTGAAAGTACATATATATCAAAGTATCAATTATGTTGACATTGAGCACTTGGTCATGACTGGACTAACAAGTTTTCTTTTTCTTCTCCCTGTAAAATTCCATCAAGGTAGAATTTCAACTCTCTTCAAAAAAGGTTTTTTTTCCTGCATATATATTACTACTATGTATTTTATTGTAACAGAAGGAAAAGAAATATAATTATTGCACATATCTGTTGGCTGTACTGATGGTGCTATTTCTCATATAAAATGCAGCGATTCCTTCTGCTTTGGAAGTCAGTACAGCCTTTCACCCCCAGAGCTGTAACTTTTCAGAATCAATCTCTCTTGGCTTTGCCATCATCAAGACCTTCTGGATTAAACTTGATCCAGATAGTCTCCACTGACCTTCCCAACTCATCAGACTTGCAAAGCTAAGGGATTTTATTGTGAGAATTTGGATCTCCAATCAGCCAACCATCCATTATTAAGCTTCTTGAACCTGCCGGGCGCGGTGGCGCATGCCTGTAATCTCAGCACTTGGGAGGCTGAGGCAGGAGGATTGCGAGTTCAAAGCCAGCCTCAGCAATGGTGAGGCACTTAGCAACTCAGTGAGACCCTGTCTCTAAGAAAATACAAAAAAGGGATGGGGATGTGGCCTAGTGGTTGAGTGCCCCGGGTTCAATACCTGGTACAAAAAAAAAAAAAAAAAAAAGAGGGCTGGGGTTGTGGCTCAGCGGTAGAGCACTTGCCTAGCACGTGCGCGGCCCGGGTTCGATCCTCAGCACCACGTAAACATAAATGCATTGCATTGTGTACAACTAAAGCAAATAAATAAATATTAAAAAAAAAAAAAAGATTCTTGAACCCTTTGACATAGCCTTGCCTTGAAGTCTCACCTATGCTACGCAGGACTTGAAAGTTTTTGTCACTTTAAAAAGGAATCTATCCTGTGAAAATCAAGAACTATAGACCAGTTGAATCAATGTGAGATTATTCTCATTATCAAAAGGGTCTTCTCTGCCCACCTCCCCTCAACGCCACACTCCTGGTACCTCCACCAAAGTTCCACTGGAAACATAACACAGCACTGCTCCTGGTACAAAGAGGCTACTTGACAAACCCTATCCAATGACTAAATGGCACACTAACTTTGCAAAAGGATTTACTCAAGGTTTAAGTAGTCATGTCTCTTGGTGTACAAGATTACCATGGTTGATTGACATGAAGCATTGCAAGAAAGGGAGACAGAGACTGACAGACAGACATGCAGGTGCCCCAGGCATTAGTCAGACCAAAAAGGATGGGTGAAAATAAGTAAATCAGATGCATAAAAAATTCCAGATTAGACCAGTGTTTTCAAAACTGGGGGCATTGCAATCTGGGAAGTATACAACCTGCTGCAGAGATCTGGGCATGAATTATGATTTTCTTGGGTAGGACGGGCAACTACTCTGAGCCTTGATTCATTCATACTCTCTCTCTCTCTCTTCTCTCTGTCTCTGCTGAGAATGGAACCCTGGACTTTGGGCATGGTAGATAAGCACTCTACAATTGAGCTACACCCTCACCCCAAAGTCTTGATTTTCTACCAATGGAAGCAGAGAAAACACCTCTGGCGTTGCTGTAAGGGGTACACACATCATTGAGTGGCTAACACAGAGCCTCTGTTACCTCTAGGAGACAAAGGCCAGCTCCTAATATGTGCAAAAGTCTCCTGACTGACATCTGCATGGCTTGCTATCTGTCCATAACAGGTTTAGGACACAGCTTAGGACACAGCTTTTGACATAGCCCAGAGCTCTCTCTCAGGTACAGATTTCTCAGACCACCCAGGTCAGCTTGCCTGATTTGGCATGTATTAGAAAGATGCACCCTGGAATGAATCTAAGAGGAAGGAGTGCCAGCTTAGTTCAGAATATTAGCATAGCCACAAAAAATAGGAGCAGGAAAAAATATTTTATTTGCGAAAATGTCTGCAGTGAAGAGGGGGATTCAAAGATGAATAATTACGACATTAATAAATAGTACAGCAATTCCAGCTCTCCTTCCCCCAAGGTCACCAGAGGCAGGAAATGTGCACAACATAGTAGGCCCATGTAGGAGCTGTTTCCAAAAGCTGCACCTGACCTTCTCTGAGGGCCCAGCACCTGGAGGCAGAGCAGGGCAGGATGGCCCCCAGCTGCTGCTTCCTTTCTGGGAGATCCCATGCAATTAAAGCCCTGATGAGTATCGCTTTGAACCTAATATCTGCAGATCAGTGTGCAGAGATGAGCCACAAATCTTTTAGTGCCAATTATCCAGACTCAGAATGAAGGGGACTTTATGCCACACCGGCTTTTTTAATCACAAAGATTTCCAATCTTTTCTGTAAATGGGCTAGGGCCAACAGCACTTACATGAGCAACCTCCACAATAGTGTTCCCATATGAGTCCCTGAATGATACATTTTGGCATGCTTTTTCTCTGATATCAAAGCTTTTTGGAATATTTTCACTCATTTACAAGAGGAAGAGGGACTAGGGATGGCAATCAAGGAAATCACTAAATGTTCCAACCCCAAAGGGCCACACATGACAAGATTTTAGGATGTGCGTGTGCACAACTGCACGAGATGGGGGGGGGGGGGGGGGGGGGGGGCGGGCAGGGAGAGAGAAAGAGAACAAGAAAAGGGGAGACAAAAAGATCTCCAAGCTTCTCCAAAAGGTTTGATTTCCTCTACTGCTCAGGGATGTGGCTTGAGCCCAGATATCACAATGGCCAAGAGTTTGCAAATCTGTCCCACAGATTCTAAGAACTGCTGGGAATCGCCACCAAGTCAGGGAGGGAGATAGCACAAGTGACGAGATGAATTTCACTAACAATGTCCATGTGTTATTCAATTACAATGTCCCAGATTATAATTAGTAATTGGGGTGGGGAGGAATGTGGTTGATAATATTAAGTTCCTAAAACATCAGTTTTCTGTATTGTCTCTACCAGTGCAATAGTATACTCAGCAGCCAGGACTGGGCAAATGATACTATTCATGATAATAACTAAAACATAAGGCTGAAGTTTTCCCATATGGAAAGCTTTCCAACATTGAAAATCTACACTTCAGGTAATACATGAGTCTCAGTTATAACTTTTTAAATCTATTTTGGGCAACAGAAAGGCCTTTTCTTACTTAATCTTAAAACCCTAGCAACCATACACATCACTTCCAGATATTCTTTTGGTCCTGGTAGTCATGAGTTGCCTCAGAGAAAGGAGACACATACCTCACCTCTTCCTGTGAAGAGTCTCAGGAAGTTGGGCGCCATATTTTCCATCTGCCGCAATGGTGCTACTGTCAGTTTCTGTATTCTCTGTAATTCCTTGCAATGGCTGATAGTCCTGTAAACCTGAGTACATACAGGCTTTGCACACAGTAGGTGTTTGATAAATGTTTGAGAAGATACATCATGAATTTTTTCTGTTGTCAGAAGTAAGGTATGACACAGCCACGACTTGAACTCTAATCAATTGACACAGCAATGTTCCAAGCTATGTAGTGGGTATGAGAGTGTAAGCAAGGGACTCGCCTGGGTCCTTTTCAAACTAAATGGCCCAGTTCTTAAATTTGTAAGCAACTGAAAACAAACACCATTCCAGGAAGAGAGTTCTATCAAGCATTTATTCTATCAGCCTTAGGATGAGAAAAATGTGGATCTGAACCCTGAGCCTCTCACAAGTCGGACCTGGAAACATATTACATCACCTCTCCAAAACTGTCATTTTAAAAACAACAGCAAATAATATCATCTGTTTCATATTGTTGTGACAATTCATTGTGGAAACACCTAGAAAAGACAATGACAGAGCCAGGCATGGACCAATAGTCGATAAATGTGTGTTGCTTTTGTATCATGATTGTTATTTTAAAATTCTTAGGACATTCTCTGGCATATAGCAAACACTCAATAAATGTTACCTATTAATATAATTATTACCCAGCACCCTCATTGTGTCCATTTCTATCTGTCTTTTTATTGTATCAAACATTAAAAGGGCTGCTGCCACCAACTGATTGGACTTTCTGACCTGCATACTCCCTGTCCCTTCTTCATATTCTGAAAACTATATAAAAAGGACAATGCAAATGCCCCAAATCAGTAACTTCAAGAAAAATCAAGCATTGTAAGTAGCTTGAATAATCATATCATCAATACATGATTTTATCAGCTTCCACTTAACACAGGAAAAAAAAAAATCTTCACCTTGATTTTTGCAACATCAAAGTGCAAGCACCCTATGGGAGAAGGCCAGCTGTGGAGTCTGACGGGGGTCCCTTACAGACTGGCTTGCTCGCTCTTGAGAAGGAGATTGAGACCAGGGAACACAATGGATGTGGTAAGTTCCAAGATAAGATGCCACAGGAGATGCAGGGACAGCATCCGTGACAGAGGGCCTGCAGGACAGAACGTGTTGTGGGACACGGATCCTCTGGAGAAAGATGACACTGGAATTGCTTTTGAAAAACTGAACTACAGATGAGCCAGACTCTGCCACTGTGTGAGGACAGGCGCACTCTTCTGTCACGGCCGCCATTGCGCTTCCAACTTGGCACTCAGCGAGTCCTTCAGAATTATTTGTTGAGCGAGTTGCATACATCCATGGCAAATAAGTGGCTGGGAAAGGAGCTCTCCTGAGATTTTAGCCTTAGTACTTTGAGGCCTACAGACGATCCTATTTTAATCTCTAATAATCCTGTTTTTCCATTATGAAAATGTTTCTCCCTTTTGAACTTGAGCTTGTTTTTTCAGTTCACTGATGAAGATAATCAGAATAAAGTAGAACACACTCAAGAGGGAAAAAAAATAGACAAGGCTTAGAAATGAAGGCAGAAGCCATGCAAACAGACAAAGTGTTGTGTGGTCTCCTTCCAGTGGACACCTAAGGACCAAAGGGAAACCAGCCTCTGCTGAGCAAAGGCCAAATTGGAACCATGAAAAACAAATCCTTGAAGCCGGGCACGGTGGCACACGCCTGTAATCTCAGGACTTGGGAGGCTGAGGCAGGAGGATCGCGAGTTCAAAGCCAGCCTCAGCAATGGCAAGGCACTTAGCAACTCAGTGAGACCCTGTCTCTAATAAAATACAAAAAAGGGCTGGGGATGTGGCCCAGTGGTCGAGTGACCCTGAGTTCAATCCCTGGTACCAAAAAAAAAAAAAAAAAAAAAAAAAAAAATCCTTGAAGTACAAATGGCACCTATGTGACCAGGAGCAATGGTGGGGTTGGGGATGCCATCGGAGGAGCCACTTGAAGTGGGGGGAAACGGATCCCAGGCAACCTCTTCAGGCCTTTGCTTGTTGGTATTTTTATTCAAATGTGACCGAGTCTTGCACACATACAAACAATTTCCCCTCTGCATTTGGTCAAGGTAGCACTTGGTCATTTTAAAATTGTTGGAAGTAGAAACGTACCCTTCCCTCTCCAGAGGGGGGCCCTCCGCCATGCTAATAATGGTTGCCGTCCAGTCCCTGGGTCTTTCTGAGAACTGCCAAACTTCCCAAGACGGATAATAATAATGTGCCACTGAAGTAGGAAGGCCCCATCTTTCACCCCAAATGCCAGCTTCCAAGATCACTTGCCTGAGCCTCACCTTCTGCAGCCTCCTTTGTCTACCAGGGTCACACTGTGCCTTGTCATCATTGGGAAACAAGCAGGGGTTTCTCCACAGCTGTCAGGGAGAGCTGCTGCCCAGGGAACGAGTGTGCACGCCCCGCCCCTCAGAAGTGCCTGAACCTGTTGCATCCAGGTGGCGCCACTGGCCAGCCCGCCCTGGGCGGTGCACCCCTGTGGCTCCCAAGCCCTGCATGAGCTCTCTGATCTCACAGCTGGACGCTAGGTCGACCCCATCCTCAGCCCCTGTTCACTCCCACTACCCACTTTAGCTTCGAATGTCACAAACAGCCCTGGAGACAACCACCTCTTTCCCAAGGCAAGGAATCCAAAGTGGCCTACGAGAGTCAACATCAACGCAAACCCAGGACTCCACAACAAAACAAAAAACGCATTTTCCTAGACCCAGAGCCTCGCAGTAATCACTATTAAAACAAAACCCACCATTGAATGTATGAGCAGACATCCTCTTTCAGATTCGATAAACAGATGATCTCTATGTTTATAATTTTATAGGGATCAGGATAAAAGGGAAAGAGAGAGAGAGTGAGTGTGCGTGTGTGTGTGTGTGGGGGGGGCATTGTGCATGCATCTGCCTTAAGCTTTCAGTGACCAGCTGGACAGATGGTCAAGAATATCATTAGTCAAGAAAGCTCTCATTCATTATCAGAAAGTCCCCTGGGCAGGCTGGTGTGGGGTGTGAAGGCCCCAGAATGTGATGTTTGAAGAGTGTGTTCGTGTCTGAGATATGAGCCTCTGCGGTGCACTTGGGGGAGGAAGGGGAAGAACAGACAGCCTGTTGTGATCCGAGCAGCAACCTCAAGTCCCCCAACATTGGTTTGTCACCCAGACACTTCCGGCTCCCGTTCCGCCCACTCCTGTGACAGTGTTACTCATGAAGAAAACCACTGCTGGGTCACGGTGGCTGCCATGATCCCTCCCTCTCTAGATACAGGTACCCCGCAAACAGAAAAACATCACGGAAGGAGAGGAGACAAGACACTGGCTCCTCGGTGGCCACTTCTTGGGCGTCTCTTCTGTGCTCACGCAGAACATGTACAGGGCTATGAGGTGTTCAACCCCTTATCAGAGATTTTGGGGTGAAGAGTCTCTAGAATTTTACCTGACCAACAAAGAGCGTGGCGGGGGCAGTGTTAGGGGGCAGGTTGGAGGAGGACAATGACAAGCACAAGTGACCCCACGCGGGTTCAGGAGGACGTGCAATCAGCAGATCTTCCAGCGTCTAGTTTTCTGCACCAATTCACATCCACCTTTCAACTCGACCTCCATGAGCTGCCATTAGAGGGACTCTGGTACTCACATGAGTCCTTGGTCCTTTGCATCTTCCTTCCCACCTCGCACTGAGCACTCACTCGGTGTGAGGTGCTGTGCTAGGGACCCACAGGAGTACAGGAGAACTGGGGCTGTGGGGACCCCCAGTCAGCCACCTTGGGAAAGTGTGTGTGTGTGTGTGTGTGTGTGTGTGTGTGAACATCAGTCAGCCTTCACAGCTTCTGGAAGAAGACTTCAAAATAATAGCTGGGTATGTCAGAACACACCCATAATCTCAGTGGCTTGGGAGGCTGAGTCAGGAGGATGGCAAGTTCAAAGCCAGCCTCAGCAACTTAGGCCCAAAGCAACTGAGGTGAGCCCCTGTCTCAGAATTAAAAAATAAATAAAAGTAAGAAAAGGGCTGGGGATGTGGCTCAGTGGTTAAGTGCCCCTGGGTTCAATTCCTGGTACCAAACCAAACAAAATAAAAATAATAATAATCCACATATTGCTTTTTGCCAACAGCTCAGGTTAGTCTTCTGATTGGCGAGTGCTGGGGAGGAAATCAGTGAGAAACCATAGCAGCTAAGTAGGAACCAATCAACAAACAGATTTGGAGCACAGAGCAAAGAAATAAGAAAAAGAAGGATCCAAGTACTGTTATGGAGAGGGGCATTTTCATGCCCAGCTGCTCCCGGTGCTGTCTTCTTTCTCTCCACCAGCAACTCCTGGTCCTCAGTAAACATCAAAGGCAGACTCCTCAGCAGTGACCACAGCTGGTCCCTGGGCAAACCAATAGCAACTGACCCCTGCTTTAGATCTATTACCTAACTTAATGCTTGTAACATCTTTCTAAGACAGGTTTCACTGCTACTTTACAGCTTGGTGGCTTAAACTACTGGCCCAAGGTCATATTGCTAACAAGTGGCAGAGGCAGAAACTGGATTCTGATATATCCCTTCCAGAGTCAGGGCTCTGAACCACTTTAATTCCTTATCCTGGCCAAGACCTGTTTGAGATTTTACCCAATTAAATGCACTAAAGAACTAAGAAGGGTTAGGAGTGTGGCTCAGTGGTAGAGCACTTGTCTAGCATGCACAAGGCCCTGGGTTCCAACCACAGCAGAGAAAAAAAAAAAAAAATTAAGAAAAAAAACTAGTTAAAAGGCAAGTGTCTTGCACTCTTGATGGCAAAATCCAGATATTTAACAATGAATAAGGTCACTAATTTTCTTTCAAGTGTTAGGAAGAACATTATACACACACACACACACACACACACACACACACACACTACATATTTTAAAGCACAATACAAAAGTATTTATTCTTTCTAGGCATGTTCTTCATCCCCAACCCAAGGTCTGTGAAGATCAAATAAGGTATTATGGTAGTTGAGTATTCTGCCTTACATGTCTTCTGCAATATAAAAATTGTAAAATAATTGATGTGGTGGTGCACACCTGATATCCCAGTGGCTCCGGAGGCTAAGGCAGGAAGATCACAAGATCAAAACCAGACTCAGCAATTTAGTGAGGCCCTAAGTAACTTAGCGAGACCCTGTCTCAAAAAAAAACAAAAAAAAAAAAACATAAAAATAAAAGATATTAGGTATTTTAATTTTATATCTTCAAAATGAAAATATTGTGGGTGTTGTTATATTTGTTTGGTCAGGTTTTTTTTTGTACTGGAGATTGAACTCAGGGGCACTCAACCACTGAGCCACATCCCCAATCCTATTTTGTGTTTTATTTAGAGACAGTGTCTTACTGCGTTGCTTAGCACCTCACTGTTGCTGAGGCTGGCTTTGAACTCTCGATTCTCCTGCCTCAGCCTCCTGAGCTGCTGAAATTACAGGTATGCACTACCATGCCTGTCTGTTAGTTAGGTCAGTTTTTTTTTTTTTTGGTATTGTGGTACTGGGGATTGGGCCACTGAACTACATCCCAGCCATTTTTATTTATTTTTTAAAATATTTTTTTTTAGTTGTAGGTGGAAACAACAACTTTATTTTATTTATGTGGTGCTGAGAATTGAATCCAAGGCCTCACACATGCGAGACAAGTGTTCTGCTGCTGAGCCATAGCCCCAGCCCCGCCATTTTTATTTTTTATTTTGAGACAGAATCTCACCACATTGGCCAGGCTGGCCTCTAACTTGCAATCTTCCTGCCTCAGCACCCTCAGGTCACTGGATTGCCAGTGTGCACGCCTGGTGAAAACATTGCCTTTTTAGAACAAACAATAGAAATAAAACTCAACCAAACCTTTCAACTGGTGGAGATCTTGGATCATAGAAGGAGACAAAAGAGCTTTTGTGGTTTTGTTAAGTATTCTCCAGTAAACCTGTGCTGATTTTGTTGTTGTCTTCTGTCTCTCCCCAAGGTCTCAGGCTCCTGGCCCTTGGAAGTCCTGTCTTCACCATGCTCCACTTCTCTTGGTACCATCTGGTTCATCAAAGTGTGCTGAGGCTGTTTCTACCCCTCTAGAAAGTTCATTTTCTTTGCCACTATTCTGAACCAGCATTTAGCCTCTTTCACTCATAGCCTCTACACGGGCGCCATCTTTCCCTGAAGCCTGTTTGCATCTTTTCTCCCCTACTAACAATCTATTCAGAGTCTGTCCTTTCCAAACAAGGGCTGCCTTAGGTCACTCTCTCCCGATTGATACATAGCTCCAGCTCAGCTCATGTGCAGACTCAGGGAAGGAGTGCTCACCCTCAATAACTTCTACAAATTCTTTACCTTAAAATACCCTGAAGAATGTTTTCTTCATCTCTCCATGTCTAAAGCAGGAAAGTTATTGATTTAGTTTATAATACCAATGTTCCTAATCCATACAAAACTTCCCTATTGGGATTGCCATAAAAAAAAGTAGCAGGCAAGGTTATTTTCTTCTCAGTCAACCAAATCTGGCAGCCCCATGTCCAAGGCAGCCCTGCAGTGCCACTTCAACAGGGAAGGCAAATGCTTTTTTATCTGTCACAGTGCCATTCTCAACACACCACTGAGTTTTGGAGTCAAACAGATTTCTGTTCAAACTCCACCTTTCAGAGAGCTCTGTGATATTGAATGAGTGATGAAATTGTATCAAGCCTCAGTTTATCTATCCTCAAAGTGGGGCTGATGATGATAACCATCTTACAACTTTTTTGGGACTTAACAGGGGTATTGGATGTCAAATCTAGGTGCAGACCACACAGAAGAAGGCTAGTCTTATTTATCAAGACAGTCACTAGGCCTTCTGAGCAAAGCAGAGTTAAAAATAAAGTTAAGTCTTTCTGCACCCAAAGACTTCTGGAACTCAATCAGTTGCAACAGACTTTCCTAGAAGTTAGGTGTCTCCCTTCCTTCCTCCTTCTCACTCCTTCAACAGGAACAAAGAACACAGGCACAGGATTAGAAGGCCCAGCCCAGTCAACTCCAGCATCAAGGAATGGGAATCAGATGTTTTGGTGTTAAGAAAAGTGTCACTGGGGGCTGGGGTTGTGGCTCAGTGGTAGAGCCTTTGCCTAACATGTGTGAGGCACTGGGTTAGATTCTCAGTACCATATGTAGATAAATAAAGGTCCATTGACAACTAAAAAATATATATATATTAAAAAGAATGAGTTGGTCATCAATACACTAAGTGCATGTATAAAAACTCAAATGGTGTGAAAATACTTTGTGTAAAACCAGTGACTTGGAAAACTGTGCTCTTTATATGTAATATGAAAGGAATTGCACTCTGCAAGCATGTATAACAAATTAGAATAAATAAATAAAGAAAAGTGTCACCCACTCTCAGACCAATCTTTTCCAATCAAACTACCAAGCAGGAACCTTATGACTCCTACTTTGCTTTGGAAATCGAAGAACCCTAGGGAAAGAATAGGACTCTTTTAATCATTACCAATTTTGTTACACTTCTGTGCCTCCCAAACAGTGCTCTGAGGAAAGCTGCAGGAGCTCAAGCCTGTTAATGAGACACCAGTCATGTCCTGGTCATCAGAGGAGGACACTCTGAGCTTGGCTTTTCAGGGCCTCACTCCCAAGGGTGGGGGAGTGGTGGCTGGAGGGGGAGCAGAAGACCTTGCACTTGGGTCCTGAAACCTGCTTGCATTCCATGACGGTCTCTCTGTACCCTTAGAACAAAATTTAAAAGATGGAAAGGTGGGGCTGGGGTTGTGGCTCAGCGGCAGAGCGCTCGCCTCGCGCGTGTGCGGCCCGGGTTCGATCTTCAGCACCACGTACAACATAAATGCATTGCATTGTGTACAACTGAAGTAAATAAATAAATATTTTTAAAAAAAGATGGAAAGGCAAATATTGAAGGAAAAGAGGGATAAGAGCAAGAACAGACAAGGAAGGAATAATAATGAAAAGAAATCTATGGCGTCGAATAAATGAAGGGTTGCCTCCCGCTCCCCCAACCAGGATGGCAAGAACTCCTGGGTTGTCATGGAGGGAGCCTTCCCCCGACCCCAGTGCAGTACAAGCTCACTACAGCCCACCTTGAAGCTGCGAAAGGAGAGGAGGGTGATTTCCAGATCCCAGGTGCTGGAGGCCACTGTCTCGGGAGGAAAAATAGGCAGGAGAGAGAGGAAGGTCTGGTTGGGCTGCTACAAGCGCCATTCACCATGGCGCATGGAAAACCCACGAGGGCTGTGCTTATTCAGAAATGAGGAAGCTAGCTTCTGAATCCATGTTAAGGTCACCATGGGGAGGCAAAGCCAGGAATCAAGAGCTCAGTGCTCCTTTACAGGACCCCCACCAGCCAGGACACCTTGCCTCATTCTCCAATACGGAAGGAACCTCTTCAGCCATGGTGATTTTTAGAAAGGAGAGAACTAGGGGAAATTAGATTTGTGAATGAATGCCCTTCAGAAAGGAGGAAATATTAGGAAACCAAGGGAAGTTCTCGGTGCTGATATTTTTTACCCCTGGCATTGGAAAATTAAAGAGTAAACAATCCCCATCCTCAAAAAACTGTTTCCTCTAAATCCTAAAAAAATAAAAAATAAAAAATTAGTCAAGGTTGCGCCATAGATGAGAAGGCAGGCAATATTTCCCAAATGACCCCAGACCGAAGAGTGCTTTCTCCATGACTAATTCCATGACCTTCTTATTTACTGCTCTGTACACAGGCTTTCAAAGCCAAGGACAAGAAGCTAGCAGTATGTTCATTTTCTTAATTGTTACATAAATGTCTCAGGCTGACCTGTAAAACATATGGAATCATCGGAGGTGTAATTCACCCTGAAATACATGTTTACAAAAGGCAAGACAGGTGTTTGGATTTATTTCAAATGTATTAAAGAAAAAAAATACCCTGGAACAAAGAGTATCACAGAGCGTGTGGTAGTGAAACTGGGGGAAGCAAACGTGCCATCACTTATATTTCAAAGAGAAGGTCAATTTGCCGAAAATGGGATGTAATTAACCCAAAAAGTATACAATATAAAGAATGGAAGACAGAGACTAATGAAGGGCAAGGTTGGGCTAAGCATAGCACTTGCAGAAATGACCAAAAAAGCTGGACTATCTCTTATTTATTGAACGCTCATCGACAGACGTTCTAGTAGTGGTCAGAATGTACTCAAACACATTGTTACTCAAAGTATGGTCCCTGGACCCTGTGCTCATCCCTAAGCTGGCCAGTGTTTCACTCCTCACAGGGTCAGTGCAGAATTTGAGAATGCCTGCTAAGAAGCCTTTGCCGATTTGAAACGGAAGCAATACTCAAGTTGGTGACCATTTCTCTAGCAATTCATTTTTATTGTATTTCCTAAATGTATCAGTCCATAATGGAGTAGAAATAGGAAAAGAAAACCGGTTTTCCAACACAAGTAATTTACAGAGCACCTGTAGAATAATCGAAAACCTAAAGCTGTCATTAATAAGCATTCACTATAGAGTGAATAAAATATATGACAATTTTCTGTTGCTCAGTTTTTACCTTTGATTTATATTTTCCCAATGCAGAAGCCTGCTTGGCTTATATGGAAACTGATCAAAGAAAAAGGCAGTGGTTGGTATGTTAGCTTGAAGCACAGATTCCACCAAAAGCAACACATGTTGTATCTTTTCGAGCTGTTCCTCATATATATGATCTTTTTGTTTATTTGTATGTAAGAAGAAATTCTAAGCTAAGCACACTTCTATAGAGAAAAAAAAGGAAATAATAATTTTGATTATTAAGTATAGCCAAATAATTATACATCGTTAAGCACAAAATACATGAGTAGTTGAATGGGTGCTTTCCCTCCTCTGCCTTCCTATAAAGGAATATGGTGTAATGCATGCACCATACCACATAACACATTGGTTTATAATTACTTACTACAACATATATTTTGTTTGACTATCCATAGCTCTATCAATATTACTTTTTAACCTTCTAAAAATACTTCAGGTTTCTTCTGCCCAGATTTTTTCTCCCGGGAATTCTGTTTATGAAGAGGAGTAAATATAAAAAGAAAGTTATAAGTCTTGGGCATAAGCTTAAACACATCAAGGAAACTAAAATATACACACACGTGTGGACAGGAGCACAAACCCACATCTATAACAGAGTCCTGCAAAATCTACACGGGCTGTCTTATCCCTGAATGGAAAAGTGATATGCCCAAGGACCATCCAATGACAGTCTTGACTATTTGTCAACACTGTGTGTTCACTGAATCAAAGCTTGATAGCTACTGCTGCCTTGGTTATATTTAAGTAAGCTGGTTTCAAGTTCAACATGCAAATGTAAATTTCACTACATATGCAGACGCTGGCTACAGAAGGGAGGGGCCCTGGTGACAGATGAGCTGAGGGAGAATGAGATGAGGAGGTGGGAAGAGGTCAACAGTGACTCCATGAGGAATCTTATCAGTCAACATTGATGTCTTCCCGCAGTGATTTTATCTGGTAGCTTCAATAGTTCGCTGCTGCTACCCATGCTGGGGTCATCTAACGAGAAGGGTAAAACACAGACCTCGTGCTCCACAGCACTAGGGATGCCATAGTCTAAGTTGCCCCCAGATCTTCATAAACAAGGCCTTTTCCCATCAAAGGTCTTAGTGGAATGGACCTGCGGTTGTTTATACGGCCTTCTTTTTCTATTAGGTTTACTTTCCCCATGTTAAACCCTGTCAACTTTACGGCCCAGAAACCTGTCTTTGGAGTAAGACCTTCTGCTTTGAAGACTCCTTTTAAGAAATGTCAAGGGGCAGTAAACATAAAATAGGATCCATAGCACCACCAATGGCAACAAAAACAGAGGCAGAGCTAATCAGTCTCCTCCATAAAACACTCGCTCAGGCTCCCTCTCTCACACAGTAGCCGCCCAATAAGATCTGTGAGTGAATGTAAGCAACAGAGGAGGAAGCAGCTGAAAAGAAAGGGTTCCTGCTGTGTCCTCCCCCTGTGCCTCCTTCACAGTCAAAAGGACTCAAGGAAAGAATGTTTTATTGCACACTGCTGCCTGGGACTAGCAGTGCAAGTTTATTCTGCCTGGGGCCCCACGTGGGACAAGTTTGGTCATCTCCACTTATTCTCAAAGTGAAATTCTTTGTTTCATTTTTCAGGCCTGGTCTCATTTAAAACAAGCCACACAGAGGCACACGCGGCACAGCGGCCTACCCCACTCTGACTGGAGGGTTGGGCCTGGAACCACCCCAGCAGAATCCAAGGGAGGCGCCTTCCTCCTTGTCCTCTGGCCTCTTGGGCCTAACATGGAGCCCACAGGAGTGTCGTTTCTATGGCCCTCAGCCTGCAGCAGCGTGAGGCCTCCCAAGTCTACACAGCATGCACCTCCCAGCCTCACAGGCCGAGGCGTCTCAGTCAACGTTAGCAGGCAAGGAGTCTAACCGGGTAGGCACAAAGTCCCATTCACCCCCAAGTTGCCAAAGCACCTAGCTGACTTTCCCCAGTATGGAACTAAACCACTCGGGGATTTCAATTAAAAAGAAGATAAAGAAAAGAAACTGGATTTGGGGCTCTTCACAACACATGCACCCCTAAGTTAGAGACCAGAGTGAGACTCACAGGTCCTGCTGGGCTAAGCTCAGACAGAGAGTCCGACAATCAAGTGAAACTGGCCAATGTTTGCTTTACAGGCCTACTGGACTCCTGAGGCTCCATCCAGCAGGTAATTCCTGCAAACAGATGAGGCTGGCAACTATGGAGTCCTCTGGGAATATTATTATCACCATCTTTATTATTATTTAATAACCATCATCGTACATGTGTATATGGGCTTAGCAGTTCCCTCTGTATTCTTTCTATGAAAAAAATTTTAATTTTATATTCACAACAAACCTAGGAGGAAGAAGGGTAGAAATGATCACCCCCATTTTATAGAAGAAGAATCCATGGCTCAGAATTGCTAGGTGATTTGCCAAAGCAACCAAGCTGGAAAGCAGAGGACTGAATATGAAACGCAGTCTGGTCTCTTTCTACCACTTCGCAGCCCACCTGCAGCAAGAGGCCGTAACTTTTTAAAAGGCCTGTCTTTCCCCATACTGCCCATTCTTCTAGGTGTGGGAAGAAAATGGTCTCTCCTTTTATGCATGTAACTAACGCATGGCTGCGGCCCTGCAAATGAGTTCTGAGCCAGTGAGTGCTCTCATCCATGCTGTTCCAACGGGCCCCTGCTTTCCCTGCCCTGGGTCATATTTAGGAGGCCTCCGTGAATCCCACATAGAATCTTAAGTAGTCAGAAAAACAAGAAAGAATGCAGGTGGATCCGCTCCTGGTGTGCCCATAAATGCCATCTGGCTTCCGCAGCCTGATACTTGAGCCCTTCCTGAACCCTGTGCGTTCCCAGCACGCAGGTCAGTCTGCAAAAAGCCACACCACTCGGCTGCCGTCCGCCTCTCAGGGACTCCTTATTCTGTAGTTTGGCTTCTCTCGGTTTTACCAAAGGTACTCTCGTTCTTCCCAGTTTTAACTAAGCCAGATAATGTTTTGCCAGTGGCAGGGCCTGGGGTTTCTGTGGTCTTAGAATCAACTTGGAGCTCCCTACCTCTCCCTGGCTGTCTGGCCCAGGCATTTGGCCCATTCCACTCCTCCTGGCCTAAGTTCTCTCTCACACACTCACACACTGTTTCCTGCAGGCTTCAAAGAGGCTCAGTGGCAAAAGAAACACCCTAGATTAAAAGACAAAAAATAATAATAATAATAATAATAATAATAATCCTGCAAAAAACCTGCTGATAATGAAACTCAGAGCTAGCTGGGAACCAGGTGCAACTCATGGTTAACTCCCCTGCCAGTGGAGAACAGCCAAACCCATCTAATTCTAGTTATTCCTAGAAGTTTTTAAGTCTCTGACGTGTCACTCTCACTCAGCACTCAATACTTACCGCATCAATGAATGATTACTAGCATCCTGTAACAGGCCCTTGACAGAAACTTAATCAGATAAATTCTTACTAAATGTTAAGCTACTAGACAAGCAAAAGGTCAAGGACTAGCAGATATTTACTCTGTGGTGATAGATACAACTTTAAAGCCTTGCTTATTTGCCTTGTCACAATCATTTCAATGTCATGCTTGTTGGCAAAACTTTTCTTAACTATTCTTTAAGGTGAGCTGCCCTATGGGCAATGTAATATGCATGTGGACACAGGTTAAGAATAACGCTGCCGCACTGGGTCATTCTAAAGATCACACTCCTCAAAGTCAGGGGCAATGTTGTTTATTTCATCATACATTTTCACAACTAGATCTGCCGTTTTAAAATTTCTCTTTGTGAATTCTTCAACTTCCTATTCCTGAGTGTGTGGGTCTCAGATTTTCCCACCACTTGATACCTCATATCCTATAGTATTCTACTTTTCAGATTACGGTGAGAAGCACGACCTATAACCAGCATTTACTTCCTGACCTCCAAAATGAAAAAGACTTATAAAAAAAAAAAAAAAAAAAAAAAAAGAAGAAGTTTTAGCAACTATTTTTGGACCTGATAAACAAAACTTATTTTTCCAGAGAAAGAGAATCCTTTGACCTACTTTGAGGACTAAAAACCGGCTTGAGCACATTGTGTTGAAGATTTTTTTTTTTAATTATAAGATGAAGAAAATACATAGATATAATATTAAAATGCTACATTTTGTGGGTTTTTTTGCTTCTCCCCCCTCCATAATGAACCACCCCAGCCCAACAGTAAC
Source organism: Tamias sibiricus (assembly GCA_025594165.1). Lineage (NCBI taxonomy): Eukaryota > Metazoa > Chordata > Mammalia > Rodentia > Sciuridae > Tamias > Tamias sibiricus. The sequence goes on along the minus strand of CM046665.1, from coordinate 129,563,851 downwards.
CTTAGAAAACAAGAAAGGAAAGGGGGTGACTAACTATACATTTTAAAGCTGGACTATTGTTATTGTTGGTGTTACTGCTGTTGCTTGGTGATAATTTGGAAATGCTCCCTTTAATGTCCCTCTAATGCTTTTTGCACCTCAGTCTGTGCCCCCACCCACCCCCGACCTCCACGAAGCTGTTAGCAGGCTTCACAGAGTTCACAGAATAGAGTTCACAGAATCCAGGGTTTGTTTACCCACCAGGGCAGCATGGGGAAACAGAAAGGCCCAAATGGCTGTTGTCTAATCTGTTTTCTTTGCTTATTTCTTCCCAAGCTCTTAACAAACAGGTAATGGGTAGTTAAACCTATAGGACCAGTTACTCATCCTGCTGCCTAGTCACAGGGCTGGCCCAAGTAGAGCAGCCAGTAACTTCAAAGGACACCCCCAGTTTAGATCTGTTTCACAGGGGATAGAACCCAAGCCCCAGGGCACTTTATAAAACTGAAGGAGGCAATGACTTCATTCCCTGCCCTTTCACCTGAGCCACATGGTACACACGCATATAACCTAAAAGGATTCTCTACTGTGCCCCACTGCACTTGGGGGGGGGGGCGGTGGGAGACAGAAGACAGGTCCCTGCACCGACCCCTTCTGCTTCTTCCTAACTCCACTCTCAAGGTCCTTATGCAAGCTCCTGGGAAAGATCTTACCAGGGCAGCTTGGCCAAAGCCAGAGAATGCACGGAGAGAAACCTAGAATTATGAAAGTAGTTCCCATTGCTTGTCTCTTACACAAGATCATGCTTAACCCACAAGGACCTTGCAATTTTAATTTATGATCAAGCTTCAAAATAAAGAACAAGGTACTATGATACGTAGGAACATCTAAAATCCTAATAATGCGGGATAGCTGCTGCCTTTGTTAGGGTCACATTTTCTTGGAAACTGTAGCTCTAATGAGACTGAAGACTTTCATTTTTTTCATATTGATCTATATTGGGGACCATGGATCCAGATTAGATTGGTTCTTAGGCCTCTATCATTTTGCCAGAGAAAAATTCATGCCTTCTCCTTTAACTCCGACTGGGCTAAATTTACTTGACTAAAGGAAATTCTGGCCCTAAAACTCATGTAAACTTTCCATTTCACCGTGATGTTTTCTTTTCTTGGACTCAGCACAAGGCTTTTCTAATCTAAGAAAATGGCTCTTAGCGCCCCCCCCCCCGCCCCCACCCCCATCCCGTGAGTGTTTGTTTTCCAATTTAAGAGTATCTCTCTGTACATACATAAAACATCAAAAGCTCCAGTGATGTGTCCAAAGTTGCTCCGAGCTGGGAACAGCTGATCTCACAGAGGGTTCCCACCTGCCACCACCCCTACGTGGGTCCTACCTCACAAGTGTGGCCATGGAAGACCCTGTCCCCTGGCACCCTCTGCAGCCCCTCCTCCTTGAGCTCCACCTTGACAGCCACACAGGTTTGAACTCACATCCTGGGCAGTTCACCTCCCACATCCACTTCCTTCATTTTCTTCTGTCTTACAACAGAGTTGAACAGCACGCTGCCTAGTTGTCAAAGGGCCTCCAACATGCATCCCTAGGTTTTAGGTCAGTGATCTTTGACCAGCACGAGTGATCTAACAGAGCACTAGGACTTTCCAAGCATTCTTCACAAGGGAAAAGGCTCTAGAACAACAAACACTTTGTGATTGGCTTAACCACGGACAAATCACTACTAAAGTCCCCATTTTCAAACTGGTACTGGACATGGTTACTCCAGCCTACTACTCTGTCTGTCTCTTGAGGACACCGCAGACAAAAATGAACATAAACCACTTCCAGACAAGGAGGGAAGGGAAGGGGAGGGGCTTAGTGAACAGGAAACCATTTCCCTAGAAATCTTGTTCCTGTGACTCTGTCTCATTGACTCACTTAGAAAAAAGAACAAAAACACAAAGTAGTCTTCTTCCAACCTCTGCCCTCCATTAGAAACTTCCGCATTTTTGTACACAGTTAAAGTTAGGTAAGAGGTGTTCTGCACAGAAGGGTGACTACAGTCAATAATGTGCATGTATTTCAAAATAGCTAGAAGAGATGACTTGTAATATTTTTCCACAAAAAGGATAAATATTTGACCACCTTGACATTGCACAACATGTACGTGTATAAAAATACATGTACCTCATAAGTTTGAACAATTATTGTATACTAATTAAAAATAAAAATTAAAAAACTTTAATTTTGTGCATGTGTGGTTCTAAGCCCTTTATATATATATATATATATATGTATATATATATATATGTATGTATTTATATATATTTGTTTTGTTAATTTATTTACTTATTTATTTTGGTACTTGGGATTGAACCCGGGGCACTTAACCACTGAGCCATATGCATAGCCCTTTATATATGTATTTTTTTCTTCATATATATGTGTATATATATATTTTCTTTTGGGGGGGGAGTGAGGGTACCAGGGATTGAACCCAGGGGCACTCAACCATTGAGCCACATCCCCCGCTTAATTTCATATTTTATTAGCGACATGGTCTCATTGAGTTGCTTAGTGCCTCTCCATTGCTAAGGCTGGCTTTGAACTTGAGATCCTCTTGCCTCAGACTCCCAAGCCACTGGGATTATAGGCATGTGCCACTTCGCCCAGTCTATATTTTATTTTTGAAACAGGGTCTTGGTAAGTTGCTCAGGGCCTCGCTAAGTCACTGAGGCTGACCTTGAACTTGTGATCTTCCTGCCTCAGCCTCCCAAACTGCTGGGATTACAGGCATGCACCACTGTGCCCAGCTCTAAGCCCTTTCAGTGCTCACTTTCTCTGGCTGTAATCAAGAGTCCGTTTTGTCTTGTACATTAAGCATTATTCTACTCACACCTGTGGTAGCATTTCATTCCAAGCCAAAGGAAATATCTGCTTAAGCAATATTTGCCTCGAAATTCTGTGACCTGGAAATTTTTACTGTTTTTATTTCACTGATTTCATTGTTGTATCAGTGCTGCCACAGAAACATTATTCCTCACAATTATTAGGAGTTCCGTATGGTATTAGGCTATGTACAGTTTCAGCTCTGTTGATTCACTGGAAGAGCCTTCTCTGGGTCTGTTGTACCATCTACAGAGACATCAGCAGAGTGGAAGTTGTTTTGACCACATTTAGATCAATACTGGTTTAAGATTTTTGCTTAATTACCCTCTAGTCTTTTAGGCACATAACTTCATGCTGCAGTTGCCTTAATATATGCACCTTATCTCCTAATTAGAGTGATAATTTATGGTCCACGCTGCATCCTGTGCAAACTGCCTCCTTTGTCACTCATACCACCTCTTTTTAAGCCCTGACTCTCTCTCATGGTGCTGTACATAGAACAATGAGCTACACCCCTGTCCTATATAACCATCTCCTCAGGACAAAACCCAGAATTCTCTATGCACAGAAAATGGGATTATAATTAGCCTTCTGGAAATGAATAACAATCAAGCACAAATACTTGTTAACAGGTTCACACATAAGCACATAAAAACAAACTTGACCTGGTCAAAGAAGAGCCCTCCCCCTCCTTCCAGCCACGGGATCCAGCTTCAACATCCACTTAACTCCCATACCCACTTCCCCAAGACAAACCTGTTTCTCCAGCATGGTACAGCTGCCCACCCAGGCATCCAGGGGTCAGTTCCTTAACCTCTGAATGCTTGCTCTTGTATCCAGTAGTTATTTCTCTGACCCAAACACCTATTTCTTCTATTCCCACTGCCCTGTGGTCTGCCTTCCTCCCTTCTTTCCAGACTAATGCATTTCCCAGCCAACTCTTTTCCAGCTTCAGTCTCCTTCCCCTCTTCTATCCTATGTGGTGCTTCTAGATAAACCTCCTACAGCACAGCCATAATTTCTCTTCCCACTATACAAAATTCTGGGGTGGTTTGTGCACTGAGTAACCATATCCCAACTGGTTTTCACCAAGAAACCACATTTCCAGTAGCACTTTACCTGTACTTCTCTTCGTTATTAGCTTACAGCTTCCCGAGGAAAGGGAGTTTGCCTTATCATCTTTAGATTTTCACATAGCAAGTATATGCATAAGAACTTAAATTCAAACTTTAAGTTAGAGGTTTCTGTATACATATTTTGCAGTACCTAGTCATCAAGTGTGAACTTATTTTAAAACGTATCTTAATTGTATTTCCTATACTTCACTTCTTTCAGTATATAATTTCCATAAATAATTATTTAGCAAATGACCCATGAAACCAATAGCTGTAGCTGGGTGCAGTGGTACACATCTGTAATACCAGCAAACTCAGGAGTCTGAGGCAGGAGGATTACAAGTTCAAGATCAGCCTCAGGACTGGGAATGCAGATCAGTAGTACAGCAACCCTGGGTTCAACCCCTAGAGGAAGGGAAAAAGGAAGGAAGGAAGGAAGGAAAAGAAGGAAGGAAGGAAGGAAGGAAGGAAAGGAGGAAAGGAGGGGGGAGGGAGAGGAGGGGAGGGGAGGGAGGAGGGGAAGGAAGAGGGGAGGAAGGGAGGAGGGGAGGAAGGAGGGGAGGGAGGGAGAAAAGAAAGGAGAGGGAGGTTGGAAAAGAAAGAGAGAGAGAGAGAGAGGGTAAGGGAAGGAAAAGAAAGGAAAAGAATTCAATAGCTCTATTCCAATCAGATACATTGCTAAGTGCTCTAGAATAAGCCATATAGAAACATTAGTATTTAAAATATTAGTGAAAATAATACTCAAGATACTCTGATAAATTAGTTATCAAAGAGTATTCATTGTAAACATAAAATAAATTATAGGTCTTCAGGTTAAGCTCTGTTATCAAATCATACCTGAGACTAATACCAGCAAAGACACAGAAGTTCCTCAGAAAGAGCGGTGACGAATCCACACACTTTCTAAAGAACCTGCACCTTCTAGAAATCTCATCTTTCTAAAATTGTCATCATAAGTAAGGCTCAGTTTACTGGATCAGATTTTGATCAATAATAATTCAAAGAAGAATGAAACCCCCTTGACAATCAGCTACACAATCGTCTTAATCCCAGTGTGATTTAACAGACAGGACCTGGACTAATGGTGGGGAATCCCAGTGTTCGAGTTCTTCCTTTAATTAGCTTCCTGACCTTGGGCAAGTCACTACCCCTCAGAAAGTCTCTGTTTCTTCACCAGGGAAATGAGAATGTTTGGCTCTGATCTTTAAGATTTAGTCATCCCTAGAATTTGATGATTTATGAGTATTAGAAATAAGTGTTTTTTCCAGTACTGGGGGGTGAATCAAGGGGCAGTGAACCACTGAGATACATCCCCAGTACTTTTTGTTTTCAGACAGGGTCTTACTAAGTTGTTGAGGTTGGCCTTAAACTTGTGATCCTCCTGCCTCAGCCTCCTGAGTTATGAGATTATCGGCATGGGCCACCATGCCTGGCACTATGATTACATCTGCATGACAGTCTGGAAAAGAGAAAACTATAGGAATGGAGGAAAGATTAGGAGTGGCTGAAATTAAATATAGGGGAATTGTTGGATTCTGAAGGGCCATCATGGGGAATGACTCTGGGGTGGGGCCATGGTTGTGATGGGGTTATGTGACTCCAGGCATTCGCCAAAATTTACAGGACAGCACACCAAAAAAGAGTGTGTACTATGTGAATTCTACTGCATGTGAATTAAATTAAGGCATTCAAAGAATCCCCAAGCCAATGCAATTTTTGCTTCTGTAATAGCAATCCAGTTTCCCAAGAAATTAATAGTGATCTTTTGTATTTGCTAACACCATTTTGTTCCAAGGCTGATGAACCAAGTTTGTATATAAATGCTTCGCTGTTTGTTTTTGTGGTGTTATTGCTGCTCTTAACCTTTATACAGACATTCTGCAGAATCCTTTCTGTGTCACTCTCTTTCCCAGTGTGGTACGTCTAACAACGAAAAAGCGAAATGAACCCAAGTGGGGATGACTCTTGGGCTGCCAGGCCCAGGGTGGCCTTCGTGTAATGCTAGAATGCTGGCATGACTTTTTGTGACGCACACTGAAGATCCAAGGTGCAGAACACCAATGATAACAGGACAGTAACAATAACAGCTAACATTTAATTAGCACTTACTAGGTTGCAGGCGCTAAAGCACTTCTATAAAGCCTTACTAGTGCTACAGAAAGTAGCTCATTTCATTCTGAGAACAATCCTGCCATGGGTTATATCGTTATCTTGTTTGACAGTTGAGAAGATCAACCAATTTTCTCAAGGTCAAATGGCTACTAGATGCAGAGTCAGACTTGAAATCTAGACAGCTTGGCTCTTACCACAAAGCTAAGGCCCTGTGTAGAAAAGCCGTATTTAAAGGAACGATCTATTCATCTTCTTGGAGAGTCCCCAGCTTCTACTGTGTGATACCACCAATTCTAGGTGCTCTTCAGAAATTGGGTAGAGGCCTCTCTAATAAGGACAAGCCAGCACCCCCTGCACTGCCTGGTCAGTTCCTAAGGAAGTTGCAAAAGCCCTACAGAGATTCAGGCACCTGGTAGAGCTGCCCCTGCCTATGCCCTGCTTCCTGCTGACAGCAGGGCTGATTGGCGGGGAGACCCTTGTTTCCCTAGACTCTAACACTAGGCAAGAGAAGGGCTGGACTTCTGCCTGCCACTGGTTAGGCCTCAATTATTTTGTTGTTTTATGTAGTTTTGGGCCTCGGGGGGGGAGAGAAAACTGCCCCAACGCAGACAAGTTCCTCTTCCAGGAACTATCGCTTCTCCTTCCTCACAAGGTAAGACCAACTGGCTAAACCCTATAAACTAGAGGGGAACGGTCTGTCCAGGCTGAAGGAAAACCATCTGAACACACTTAATGAGCCCATTAGACAGTACTTGTAAGGTATTTAGACCCTGAGCACTTTGAATGCAGTCAAAAGCCAGTGACAGAGAGAAAGGGCCCCGACTAGTTCATGGGCTTGTCTAGTCTTTTTACCTCAAGTCCAAACTAATCATCTTAATGGTGGTTTATGGCCAGAACAGGATCAAGTGGCCTTTCAAAAGAGCAGGGCAGGCCTGGCCCCGCCTGTCCTAGACTGCACCACCCCCTCTCCAAGGCCCCCAGCCCCTCTTTGTTAAGGATCCCCAATCTGAGCAAGTGCAAAATAGACCATAGTTTTATTTATTTATTATATGTCTCTTCAAAGAAGGCTGCAAGCCCCAAAGAAAGCAGCAAGGAATCATCTCTGTTCTTTGCTGTATCTGACTCATAGATCATTTCTGGAATAAAAACTTAAAAAAATAAATATGAGGATTAATGGACTGCCTGGAGGGAGAGACAACTCAGGTTGAGTTTTAGGCCTCACTCCCTGCTGTAGTGACACTCCTTGTCACTGGAAGTTAATGGGTCCCTTCCCTCTAAGGAGAACTTATGCAAAACCTATGCCAACTATTCTAACAGTGGAATCAAGGACAACTAATTTCCCAAATTCAAATCCAAAGGAGCGAGTGGGTTTAGGGGCAGACAGTCAACAAAGCAAACCTTCTCCAGGCCATCTATTCCTGTCCCTCAAAGCAGGTGCCCAGCCTGCCAAGGCGAAGCGTGTTAACCGAAAAGCCCTCCTCCAATTAATGTGTCATTGCTCCTTTAAAACTGAGAACAAACGGCCTGGCTGCTCCTGATCCCCAGGCCGCAGAGCAAGCACAAGCGGTAATTGTCACTTAGCCACTTAACTCCCTGCAGCACCGTTCACTCACTCCTCCTGGTTTATCTCTCAGCCAATTACTACTGTCATTTGCGTTTCAATGTGTGCTGTTAGGGACCAGGCCCAGAGCACAGTCCAACAGAAAACACCAGGCCAGAAGCCCAGTGGCTTCCAGAGCAGGCAAACCCGGCCTGGCCGCAGCACAGTGGGGCTGCAGAGGTCTTCTCCGGAAGTGAGGCCCACAGACAGCTCCAGAAGGACCCCCAGCCTCCCTGACCACACTGCAGCTGTGTTCAGTGCCTGGCTCTACACTAAGGCGACCAAAAAGAGGAACATCTGACCCCAAAATGCCACGACAAGAATAATGATGGTGATATTAAAGCAATAGAAATTCTGCTGCTTAGTGACAGCAGACAAGAGGCCAGGAGGGAAAGAAGCAGGGATTATTGCAATATATTATTGAAAAATCAAGACAGGCATAGTCTACAAATGTGAAGACCGGAAAAGTCTAATTCGGGTCTCGCTGCCAGCAGATTCCCACGCAGGGTGTTGATCCATCTATAACTTGGCTCTAACGTGAATATTCTCAGGCAGTCCTGAGTTAAAAGATCTTGAAATTATATTTGTATTCTATAGTCATGTTGTGTAGGTCAGGGGTAAGCTGTGTACCTACTTACAAAATTTTATTTAAAAAAAAAGATTCCTTTAAGTCACAACCAGATGTGAACTTTTATAATTAAATCAGAATAAAATCTTGCCAGACCATGTGAACAGATTTTTAGGTTTCTGCAAAGATACCTTTTCTGGTTGCTCAGTGGATCCTTTTTTTTTTTTTTTTTTTTTTCCAAAATATTTGCTTTACTATGCCTTCCTGGTTCAAATATCTCTAGACCCTTGTCCACCGCATTAAAGCTTTTATCTCCAGAGTGAAACCCTCCCATTTGCAAAGGCAGCATCTCAGCTGAAATGTATTAACCTAGCCTGAGTCTTTCTTTGGAATGCACTTGATCTAGTTGAGGGGTATATGCAGGTTTTAAGCCCTGACCATGTGAGGGAAGGGAAAAGGAAAGAAACTGCAAAATGAGCTCCTGCCCAGGGCACTACAGCTAGGAGCAACTGGAAGGCCAACATGGAAGCAGCTCAGCAGCTGGCTGGGTGGGGAGCCATCTCTGGGTTGTCAGCATCTTAGTGTTCCTGGCTGAATAGCAGTGAGGTTGTCCTGCTCAGCCTACAGTCAGCAGCGAGCTCTCTCTCTCTCTGACATTCCATCCTCTGAAACCCCAGCAACCGCAGGAGGAGGGCCTGAGCCAGAAGAGACCTGTTCTAGCTAGATCTACCCAGCCTGTCTCCTCCTGGTCTAAAATAAAACTCATAACTTCTCTGCCAATGAGCTCTGCCAGGCCTGATGACGTAGCAGTGCCGTCAGTTCTATTTGCAGGCAAGGTCCATGTGTACCAGGGTTTCATCCAGGTAAGGTGGAAGCTGGGAGGGAGAAAATGGGAGGGGCTCTCAGAAGAGGGTCCTGTCTTCCTCCTACTGTGCAGAGGGAAGGTTTGAAAGTGCTGGTGAGGCGCCAGCAGAATTGTACACATCATCACGGGCTGTGCAAAGAAGACTGAGCCTTGCGTTAGCTAATTGCTATCCTCGGGCTATCTGCTCCCCACTGAAGGCCAGACAAGGGAACTGTTCAGTGCATAACAAAGAAAAATCACAAGTAAAATCAAGCTTAGCAGCGGCCAAGACTGCCATGCTGAGGACCAGCAACTGTGGCCAGCCACATGGGGGTGGGGGTTGTGGTGGGGGACTCAGGTTTGACTTTGCTCATCTTCTTCCAGCTTTCTAATTAAGAAAAGCTTAAATTTGGAACCCATGTGCTCCTCTCTTGCTCATTTCAGTGCTCACTCTGACCCATCTCTGGTGACCAGAGAGCACTTGGAAAGATGGCAAATAGCTCCAGGGTGAACTTGGGCCCCACAAGAGAAACTTTCTCTGTCTTTCGGCTCTGTATATATATTTTTTAAATTTTCCTTCAAGCTGAACAAACTATTAGAACATCTTCTACCCGCCTTCCTTCCTCTTGCCTCTTTTTTTTCTCTCTCTCAGCTGATCAATAGCTGGCTCTCTGGGTCATGAAGTGTGCAATAAGCTGTTCTTTTTCTTTTGTCTCAAAGCCAAAAGACACTTTATGGAGGAGCAAATCCCTCTTCTCCCGCCCTCCCCGTGAGTGGCAGGCTAGTGGAGGTTTGGCAGTCTGCCATGGATGGCGGAGAACAGCACACGGGCCAATCAGCAGCACGGATCTGAGCCCCTGGCTACAGAGGAGCTGTCTTTCCTCAGCCTGGGCTGCTGCCACCAAGTGCACCCAGGGCCACTTCGCTTAGGCCGGAGCCCCGCCTTTTTCTCAAAAGACGTCACTGAGTACCACCAGCCCTTGGGGTGCAACAGGTCTTTCTTCCCTCGTTTTTGTCAGATTTGATTTTTTCCTCCCTTATTTATTCCCAACAGTCCCAGCCGCTGTCCCTAACTTTCACACAGCAAAATCAGTGGACCTGCCACTCCCAGATTCTCTAAGATCATACTGAGGGACTAGCTTGGAGCCCGGCGCCTCCCTGGGCATCTGCACAGATCAAACCTGCGTATGAAAAGCTGAACACATTGTTCTCCTCTGTGACCCTCTGACTGTGGCACTACCCTGAACTTGGGGCTGGGGGCCCTATTAACTGCACCTCTCCTCATCTGAATTTAACCTCACACTCATTTCTCAAATCCAGCGCCCAGAATCCAGAGATAAGACCACAGCCCGAGTTCGAGTCAAATCCATCCTCCTCCACGCGGTCCCTCTGGTCCCCCACCAGAAAGAAACTAATACCTAAGTCTCACTCCATCAGGGTCCTGCTCTCTGCCCTGCCCTCCGAGCTTCTCATCAGGATGTTGGAGAGCTCAAGTTCCGTTGTCACCACACTCTCTTGCAGCAGGGACCTGAACCAGGGCCCGCCCCTCCAGGAAGCTCCAGCCTCCAGCCTCAGGCTCCACCCTCCCCCACAGAGCAGCCCCTCCCACCTCTTCACCCAGTTAATGCCTGGGACCCTGCCAGAGGCGCTCCACCCCCACTCTAGGAGCCCCTCGCTCTTCCCGGCTCCTACAGTGCTCAGGCACATTTCTGTCACCGCATCAAGTTCCTTAAGAACAGCCATCGTGACATATTTCTCTGTGTAGCGACACAACATGGGCACCTATTACACACTGTAGGCCCTTGGCAATTGGGCTACTGGATTTGTACTTTCTGATTACCAGTCAGTGACACCTGTTACTTACCACGGGACAATCAATGCCTTGGTCTGAATCAGATCCATTTTCGTGTGATCTATATTTAAAGACAGAAGATTCCCAGACACCCATGAGTGTGCCTATGTAACATATTTTGTCTCACAACTTACGTACTCTGGGGGACTAAATAATGTGATGGGGTTGAAGACGATGACGATGACGTCAACCATGACAGGAAACGGGAGATGATTAGACATCCCTTTATTCTCTGAGGCTGTCTAGCTGCTTAAAACAGGACAGGATGAGTCACGGAGTGACAGCTCACTTATCTTGAAACCTTAACTAACCAGAATTCAGCAGGGATCTCTGTTTAACACACTTCTGAGAATCCAAAATACATACAGGAAAGTCCACGCACTAGAACTTAAAGAGATAACTTGTGGAGGGGTCATCTGGTCTGGGTCCAGAGCCTATTTGTTCTTGCTTTAAAGCCACCTGATAATCTGGACAATCTCATTTCCCAGCACAGCAAGTTTGAGAAAGTATGGGAAGAGGTGAGTTAGAAAGCGGCTCCCCCAGGACCCCATGCAGTCGTGGTGGGAGAAGTGCTAACCATGTACAAAAGAGCAGAAAGACGAACTTCAAAGACACCCAAAGAACCCAGCAGCTGGGGACAGCTTACATTTAGGAGCAAGTTCCACACATGGTAACAACCCCTACTACATCCCACGATAAAGATACAACATAGACCTCCATAATGATGACCGAGATAGCAAGAGAGAGTTGAAGCTTGTACAATATTTGCTACTTGCAGAGGGAATTTATAAAATTTTATAAACAATTTTTTTAAAAAAAGCATTTCAGAACTTACTGGTTATGTTTATCTGGGCATTTTTGATGCTACTGACACACCTGACGAATGAGCCATTGCTTAACTTAGGCTGACGTGGAACTGCTAAGTGCCACGCCACGCTCGCCCACCAAGAGTGCTCAACCTAAAAAACTCAATACTCCGGAGAACACATTTGTATGTGCAGTTTTATTTTTAAACACAGTGAAACAGGAAACCCTATCTGCCAAAAAAACTACCAAATACAGCACATCCCACACCTCCACATCCATGCAAAACGCAAATGGACTAAGATTTTAATTCAGGGCCAAAGAAGAGGAGGTGACTCTATTTCAAGGCAGGTACCACCCGGGAAAGTTTTCTTTGGGTCTTGACAGCCCACTCTCCATCTCTCTCCTTCCCTCTTTACGTCCACTTTGTCCACCTCATCTCAGACCCCTTAGCTGTCCAGGAGCAGCTTAGAATGAGGAAGACAACCCAAACTAGGTTTTGTTGACTAAATTCCTTGGTGGTTCTGCAGGAGAATGAGCCATACCTGGTTATTTTTCACAAGACAGGAGTTTGAAATGAAATTAAATGGAAATGCTGTTGAATGAGAAAATATTAAAGGGGAAACATTACAAAATGGGATGTTACAACCAGGTGTGGTGGCACACGCCTGTGATCCCAGTAGCTCTGGGTAGGCTGAGGCAGGAGGATTGTGAGTTCAAAGCCAGCCTCAGCAAAAGCAAGGTGCTAAGCAACTCAGTGAGACCCTGTCTCTAAATAAAATACAAAATAGGCCTGGGGATCCAAGTTCAATCCCTGGTTAACCCCCTCAAAAACAAAACAAACAGACAACAAGGAATATTTCTGGAAGAAACGCAAAGGAAAAGCAAGGGCAAATGGCAGCCAGAGGCAGAAATTGGTTAATCCTAGGAACGTAGCAAGGAGTTTACCAGAGAGCATGATGGGAAGGGAGCCAAAGTTCGGCCGCTTATGTGACCATTCCTGCAGAACTGGAAATTTCACAACTGCATCTCCTAGCTCACTTTTCTTCCTGGTGACAAGAGGGAAGCGAACACTTTTACAAGAGGGGAGAAGTAACCACAACATTCTCAGTATTGTGTCTCCACAGAATGTTTCCCAACTGGCTCTCACTGGTTGGGTATTTTTGTCAACCTGCCTGTATTAAGAAACTTGTCTTGAAAATAACTTTTTAATTAAAAGCTAAAAACCTTCAAGTCCTCCACATTGTTTTTATTTTTTTCCCACAATATAACATTAGACTAGCAAGAAATAAACAGTAGTCATTGTTTATTTACCATTTCCTCAACACCTATTCTGTGTTTGATCCAGGGAGTTCCTAGAAATCTCACATTTTCAAAATTGGGGTAAATTTTAATTTACACATGGTAAGTGTGTTGATTCACACCAAAAATAATATCCTGACAAAGAATATTTGCAGTGAACTCAAAAATATCTGTGACACACTTGAAAGGTTTATTCAAGCCATACAAATCCAGGTTTGAATCCTATCTATTACCTATAAACTACACGACCTTGGGCAGGTGAGTTAATGTCTTTAGGCACTGATTTCTTCATCTGTTGAATGGAAGACCAGGTTTCATTGTTGTTATGAAGATTAAATGAGATCAGATGTCAAGGGCCTAACAGAACCGGTGAGTGGTGGTTAAGCAATCCTTCATTTACTAACTGTTTACTGAGCATCAGCTACGTGCCAGAGTCTATTCTAGGCATGAAGACTCAGGAACAGAAAAGAGAACCCAGATCCCTCCTCTCTCCTCATCTTTCACATTATTATCACCAGGACTTGTCAAGGGCTCTGCAAGCCTGTGAAGATTGGATAAGGTCCCGATCTTCCAAAGGCTGTTCTTTTCCAGATTTCATCAAGGATGGCACTTGCAAGTGAGATTGAGCCTGCAGCTATCAGTCCTGAATACAAAGGCCCTGTGGCTCCTGGTCCTCCTCAGGCTTGACCTGGGAACCCAGAAGCAGAGGGTAGGTGACATACACGCTGGCCTCTGGGGTTTAGGCAGAAATAGAATTTAAGAAACCTAGACTTCTGTCTCTCTTGGCTTTTTGCTCTTAAAATGAAGAAGGTGATTTATGGGGGGGTGGGGGTTGCACGGTTCTATTCAGAGGAAGTTCCCAAATGAACTGCTCCATTGTTTCCTGCTCTGTGACTCATTCTTACTTTTCCTCCCCAGCTCCCCCTCCCATGTCTTGGTGTGTTCCATATGGGGCACAATAGAATCTTTGTTTACAAGAATCGAATGTGCAATAAAACCAGTTATTAGGGCAAGAATAATTTATGAACAAAAATCTAGGCCAGCACAATTAACACGAAGTGTGTATTTCACGGTCCTTTCTTATCTGTAACATTTCAGTTGATAGAATTGATAAAGAAACTAGCTCAAAACCTGAAGTGTTTATAAAATCACATTCAAGGTAGAAGCATGTGATTGAGATACGCACGCGTGCGCACACACACACACACACACACACCCCACAATTCAGCAATGAAACATTTGTAAAGTCCTTAAACAAAATTCTGAGTTCTTTGTTTCTGTCACTGGTACAACCATCCACCTGGTCTCATGATCTCCTAAGTAAGAACACGGCAGTCATTTTCAATGGGTGAGGAGATGAGGTATTATGAGAAAAGTCAGAGGCACTTTGTAGTCCAACACACTTGGCTTTGAACCTCAACCCTATTCATTTCACGTTATCCACCATCAAGGAGGTGAATAAATGTCTCAAAGCCTCATTGACCTCATCTGAAGAAAAAAAAAAAAGGATTTTTGAAAGGACTAAATTAGAGGAAGGATGGAAGCAGAGTGTTCGAAAACGTGAGGCATTCAGAAAAAGGTGCTTCTCCAACCTCCCTGCCCCCAACGTACCATGCAGCCTCTCTTTTCCCTCCTCTGTGATGGCAGCTCTCCTGGACCCCAGCCCTCCAACTGGTTTTTCAGCCTCTTGTCTGCAACCTCTCCAGATCATCCAAAGCCTGATATTAGAAATAGCATTCACAGGGCTGGGGCTGGGGCTCAGTGGTAGAGCTCTTGCCTAGCATGCGTGAGGCACAAGGTTCGATCCCCAGCACCACATAAAAATAAACAAATAAAGGTATTGTGTCCATCTACAACTAAAAAAAAAAAAAAATTAAAAATAAAATAAATAGAAATAGCATTCACAACATGGGAAATCTGACCATGGCTCTCTGCTTCAGATCCTACAATGGGGATCACATTTAGAATGAATCTGCATTCAGAGCCAAGTCCACATGCCCCCAACCCATCTGTTCAGCCTCACCTCTTGTGACCACCCACCCCTGCCCCTGGACGACTGCAGCCCCCACACCCCGGGCTGCGGTCATTGTTCCTGGGATACACCATCTGCTCCAGTACACCGACTTTCGCTGCTCCCCTCCTGGCTGCCACCCCACCCCAACCCTTCCATCTGTAGAGACCACTGTTCCCTCCAAGGCTGGGCTCAAGTACCACCTTCTCTTTCAAAGCCTCCCTGACTTCCCTGGCCACCTCAGTGATCCTTACTCAGGCAACCGCACACCTCTCATGTTTGTCACTTAAACTCTGTGACCTCCAGTTACCCATATCAGTGAGGTCCTCTGCCCTAGATTATCAGTTTCTCCATGACAGAGACCAAAATTTTACTCATTCAACAAAATAACCCTGAAGTTTTAACATTCCTTGTATGAAGAAGACACCCAAATTGATAATTTCTTGACCTGAAAGGATAGAATAAAGAAACTCTTAAAAAATATCTTTATGATCAGAGGAATTTCTGAGTGGAGAAAAATCTTTCCTCCATGGACAGGTGAGTCCCTTTCTCTTTTCTTGAATGTGAGTTGCCTGTAACTGCTTGGACACGTAGAGTTTAGAAGTGATCCTATGCCATTTCCAAACCTAGTATCTGATAGGACTAACAGCTTTGGCCTTGGTCTCTTAGAACCCTGAGCTTTCCTGTAAGGAATGTGGTTGTTCTATTGGAGAAAGCACATGAAGAGGGCTGGGGTTGTGGCTCAGTGGCAGAGCGCTCGCCTAGCACATGCGCAGCCCGGGTTCGATCCTCAGCACCACGTAAACATAAATGCATTGCATTGTGTACAACTAAAGCAAATAAATAAATATTTAAAAAAAAAAAAAAAAAAAGAAAGAAAGAAAGCACATGAAGAGGCTCAAAGATCACATGGAAAGGCATAGGGGCCTAGGGGAACTTAGCCTTGTGGGTATCTTGCCAACGTGCCCCGCAGATGAGTGGAGCCATATTGGACCCTCCAGACCAGACCAGCCATTGACTAAATGCCCTCAAGTGACCACAGTCAATGCTACACAGAAGAGAAGAATCACCTAGCTGATCTCTGCTTAAAGTCATGATCAACAAAATCATAGATCTACAGAAACAATGATTGTTGTTTTTTAAGCTAGCAGGTTTGGGTGTGGTTTGCTAGGCAGCAATAGGTAACTGGGACCCCATCTTAATCACCCTTTTTTTATATTTATTTTTTGGTTGTAGTTGGACACAACACCTTTATTCTATCTATTCATTTCTGTGTGGTGCTGAGGATGGAACCCAGGGGCCGCGCATGTTGATAGGCGAGCATTTACCGCTGAGCCACAACCCCAGTCCTCTTAATCACTTTTGACTCAATTGTCCTACCCACGTAAAAGAACACACTTCTTCCAGAGGTAATACTTATTTGTCAATGAATAGAATAACCAGGGGTAAATTGAACTTAAAGAAGTGTGTATAACACAATTGCATTACTACCACAACTGCCCTAGAGCCCAGTAGGTCTCTCATCTCAACGAGACCCTCAGCATCTGAAAGAAACATCCATGTTTTACATTATACCTCCCCAACGGGTGTGGCACACAGCAAGCGCCCGACACAATTTCTTTGAGCAACAGATTCACTGACTGCCCATCTAGTAAAGAGACTATACCAGGAGACTGGGAGGTACGAACCTAAGCTCTGTTCTCTACTTGGAGAAGTGAAAGGACAGACTTGTCACTAATATTTGGACAGATGTAGTTAACAGATAACTTCAGGAACAACCTGGTAGAACACCATACTGGAAACCAGGAGATCCTCCATCCATTCTGCACCCCTATCACCTCCCATGTAGGGGAGGAAGAAACATTTGTGCCTTCATGTATCTAGTTATCAACTGGGGAGAAGCATACGTGACCACAAGCGAAATGAGGTCATGGGTGGAAAACCCCTCAGATCCCAGTTTGTTGGCCAAAAATTTTACATCAACTCAAGGTACTGTTGTTATTTTGCAGATATGTGATCCTAGAACATAAAATGACCTGAATTAGTACGTGCAATTCCGTGTACTAAAATTTGTCAGCTGAGCACTTGCTTGACATCTGCTAGACTTCCCTGTTACCATCTGTAAGGTACAGTAAATAGAACAACACTGAGAAGTATGGAGAATATGACTCACTCTCAATGGAGATATAATATGTGTTGGAACCAGAAAATAACCATCTAAGCATGGTTCTTCTCCAAGACATCAGTCAGACAAAATATGGTAGACAACTTAAAACTTACATGTTCAATTGTTTGTGTTATATATATTTTAAATAATGCTACGTACTCACCCAAAAGTCATAGAGGAAATAGACACTTGCCTGTTCTTACAGACAGAAATTCTCCATCTGTATGAAGGCATCATGGTGGCACTGGGCCAACTGCTCCATTCCATTCTTTCTCATACAGCATCCCCAGAGTGTTGGATCAATTTCGAACCCCAGCTTAAAGCTGGGAACATGGGGGTTTGGAGAGATTTCAGTATCCTTCTGAATTTCTTTTCTATTTCTGCCATAGCAAAACAACAGTGCTGGACAGATGAGTGGAGCCATATTGGACCCTCCAGACCAGACCAGCCAGTTCTTGAAGAGTGGAAGTCCAAGATAAAGGGCCAGCTGGGTTGGTTCTCCTGGCCTCTCTCGGAGGCCTGCAGATGGCCACCTTCTCTATGTGTGCTCACATGGTCTTCTTTATACCTGTTTATCCCTGTAGTCCCTTTCTCCTCTATAAGAACATCGAAAACTTATGACCTCATTTAGCCTTATGACCTCTTTCAAGGCCCTCTCTCCAAATATAGTAGCAATCTGGAATGGGGCTTCAACCATTTGGGGTGGTGGGGGACACAATGAAGACCATTCAACTTCTAAAATCACCAAGCTAGTCAGTGGTAGAGCTGGGGTGTCCACCTGGCTCCCTGCCATTTCCTAGGGGCCACCCAATTGCTGTCTGTGGTGCTTCCCACTCCACGCCACCTCACGCCGCAACCACAGAAAATCACCTTGTGCAATTGCCCATCACACAAAGTTAAGGGAGTAAAGCCAGAGTATGGAAGAAGGAAAGCTACAGAAAGGCTAGAGTAAGATCCAGAAAAACTAACTGGGCAAGGGATGAAACGCAGCTCACCTCCAAACCTGTCCCTCCACGGACAAGAGCCCCTTCTCTGCTGCCAGGATGCTGACTTGGCTGTAACAGCAGGAAAACCCCACCCTCCTCTCAAATGGCTGGGCAGGACCAGTGCTCTGTCCTACTGAAGTCATTCCCACACACAATGCAATCATAGGCTTTTTGCAAAATCACAAGATAATATACAATGTAATTGTTCTCATCACATTTTTTTTGCAACCAAAATAATTCAAAGACTTTCTTAGAGTGCTCTATAGCTCGTAAATGTAATTAATAAAGATTTTCTGATTAGCTAGAATATGTTAAATCCAAAGAAGCAAGATGTGACTTTCTCCCACTTTTAGATAATGCAGAAAGCATCTTGTATTTAGAAAAGCACAAGCTTTCAACTCTATTGGATTTTCCTTTTAAAAAGAACAATAATTTAAAGTGGCTGCTAGCAGAGAATTGTTAGGTGCATTTAAATGGGTATTTGTGTTCTGAAAATCCTAATTGGAATTCTTTTATTGTTGTTGTTTATGTATGTGTTTGTTTTGGTTCCGAGGGAGAACTGAGGATTTTTTTGTGCATTAGGAAGTCTTTCATGTAGAATTCTAGTTTCATACAAAATTAAACCAACACATTGGAGATAAGACTTTATATAAAGCATTAAGACATGCCTAAGTATTGTCTTAAAGAGATATGAAATATCGAAATGGTTTTTCTCTGTGAATAATTCCACAACAAATTAGAGACACAGGGGAATGGATGTACCTTAGCAGGAGATGGCATCTCTGTTGGCTGTTGCAGGTCCCTCACTGGGTTGACTCCCCCTCTGTGAGATGCTTAAGCCTTACCAGATAAGACATGGCTACTGGGAAGAATTGTAATTCACCTTCAGCAGTGTTGGCTACAACCACAGGAACATCAAAACTGCAACCTCAGCTTCCCCAGAGCGGAGACCCAATTTTCATTTATAAGCCAGAAGCATCCTATTGGTAAGGAAATGACTCAAAAAAGAACACCCATCTGCTACTCTCCCGGTAAAGATATAGCACATACCATTGAACATATCACATCAGTAACCTCAAACAGTGCTGCTCTTTTGATACCGAAAATCAATACTAATGGTGTTTTCTTAAACAGTACCTTAAATAAAAGAATAAAGACATCATTGTAAAACTCTTTTCTTTTTCACCCAGCGAAGGAATATAAAATCACACAGCCATATTTTGATGTTTATATTTTGGTAATCTGTTGGTGGTATTGTCCTTCGTCTGAGATATTAATACAAGGACTTTCCAGTGTTTTTCCCTAAACTTTCCAATTAGTAGTAGATGCTCCAGAGTGCTCACGTAAGGAGCAAAAGTGTCTTTCTCCTGAGGCTCCTCGACTTACCTGACTACACAAAGACCCTCACTCTGCAAAGCCACACATAACTGCCCACCTTATACCTAAGATCATGTGTCCTATCATGGAGAAGACATTGCAAAAAAAAGTCCTTTCCTGCTCTGTGTCTTTTTGGATAAAGCATGCTTTTTATAACTTGAATAAAAGCCCTTTAAAATCGTGACCAAAACAGCCTCGATAACAGACAACCATGCATAGACCCAAAGGCCTCCTGAGAAGCCTGGCTTATCATGGCCTCAGTCTGGTGCTCCGTTTTGAATGTTCATCAAATCCCTCTCTCCTGCTCTACTTTTTCAGGGATAAAATAAGTGCAAAGTAAGTGCCAAGGACCCCTGCAGAACCTCTTAGTACCTTGAGGAATGAATAATAAGAATTAAACATGAAAAGAGCCAGCAGATCAGCCCTTCCTCTGTCTGACAAAACAGGATTATTCCCTGCGGGGCATTTTCAAGTTAGATCACATTCATTTTTCTTGTTTACAAAGTCTAGTATTGATAAAATAGAACAAACAGCTGCCTGTTTAAACAGCTTCATTGACAAATTCATAAGAGAGCATATAACCAAGAAGCTGCTTGTGGGAAACATGGTGGAAAAAACCCAAATCCTCTTCACAGTCTGGTCAAAGATGCATCATTAGCCGGGCGCGGTGGTGCACGCCTATAATCCCAGCACTTTGGGAGGCTGAGGCAGGAGGATCGCGAGTTCAAAGCCAGCCTCAGCAATGGCGAGGCACTTAGCAACTCAGTGAGACCCTGTCTCTAAATAAAATACAAAAAGGGCCGGGGATGTGGCACAGTGGTCAAGTTCAATCCCTGGTACCACCAAAAAAAAAAAAAAAAAAAAAAAAAAAATGCATCATTGGAGTGAGGGGACCCTGGCCCACCAAGGCCGACATCCTGGGTTTCCGAAGTGCAATGGCCCGGAGCAATAACCAGGAAAACATTTCTATGCCTGAAAAACTTCCAACGGAACATGAGATGGCTCTAGCTTTCCAAATTCGAAAACGATTTAAAATGAGCTAGCTTGGTTTTTCCACCTCGATGCTCCTAATCCACACTTTCAAAACTTCCTCCTAATAATCCCATCACTCTGCATTATGCCACACCACTAGGGACAGTCATCCTAAACTAGAAGGACCACTCGTCATCTTTATTTCCAGATATGTCTTGGTATAAACAATGACTTTTAAAAAAGAAAAAAAGAAAAACGGCTCCCTCCTGAGACAGGTGAACGATTGCAGGGAAAAGGGCTCAAATTAATTTTCCATTTCCTGTTTTTCAAAAAAACTTTCTCTTTGATTAGACATTTCTGCTTTGAGGCCAGGGTAGATGCACTAATGCTTCTACTCAGCTGGGATGGTCCTTCTAATTGAACTCAAGTCCCAGTTTTGGCCAATGGGTTTCTCTCTCTCTCTCTTTCTTTTAGTAAATTTCCTTACATGATATGCTGGGTAAATTGCTATATGCCACTTGTCTTAGAATTACCAATCCAACAGACGTATACAATTGTGCATGTGCACACACGAGCAAGCACACACGTAGGCACCCATAGATAAGTGAAATATGAAGGTCAAGAAGAATCTATCTTATGCAACTATAACCTTAACTTTGATTTCTTTGTCCAAAAATTAATTAATTAATTAATTAATTAAAAATCAGTATATTTCAAATACCTCTAAAGTACTAGTATTTTAATTTTTATATTTGTGTTGTATGGCATGGAGATCCATGCACACTAGCACTCAATTTTATCACCTTTAATGGCTTTGATGTTTACCTCACCCTTAATTGTTGGTATGGTACTCACCTAGACAACTTGTAAAAGCCGGGCGCGGTGGCGCCCGCCTGTGATCCCAGCACTTTGGGAGGCTGAGGCAGGAGGATCACGAGTTCAAAGCCAGCCTCAGCAATGGCGAGGCACTTAGCAACTCAGTGAGACCCTGTCTCTAAATAAAATACAAAAAAGGGCTGGGGATGTGGCCCAGTGGTCGAGTGCCCCTGAGTTCAATCCCCGGTACCACCAAAAAAAAAAAAAAAAAAAAAAAAAAAAAAAAAAATTTGTAAAGCCCTGGTAACCAATCACAGCTTGAGAGCAGTTCACAAATTTTCTTTTTTAATCTAAAATTAGGCACAGTTTAGCAAATGCCTGGGATTAATTTCTGGAATAAAATGTGCTAACCCAGGAATGAGGTTTCAGGATAAGGCTGTCTTCATGAAAATAAATAAATAAATAAATAAATAAATAAATAAATAAATAAATAAACAAACAGCAGAGGATTTATCAACATCTCTGCCGGATGACCAGTCTCCAGTACCACATGAGGGAACACCTTGTGCAGCACTTGGCACAGAGATGAAGGCTGAGTCTAGCTGTCAGTCAGTCACCTGAGGCTGAAAACTGAAGAACTGTCACCAATGACATCCTTTTAACAGATAAAACTTCCTCCTCTTAGCTATTTAAATGATTCATCTAGGACTGATGGGCCACCAGTCTCCTCACCCATTCTACCTAATATTTCCTTTCACTTAGGGTCTCACAGACTATGGATCAAAAACCACTTTAAGTAGAAGAAGACTCTAACTAGAATAATTGAAATGAAAAGACAATGGTGGGATGAGCAAAGTATATACTCTGAGAAAAAGAAAAGGCACTGAGGGAGAAACATGTCAATAAAACAGAAATCCAAACGTAGAAGGACCTGCCATGTAAGTCAATGACCTCAAGCTCATCAGGACTCAGCAGGCAACAACTACAACCAACTGGGAATCCCCAATTGCACACCTACGACAAGACCCCCTGGGCTCTAGAGAATCACCTGACCACCTTTCCCAGCCCCGCTGTCCCCTGTGGGTACACATACACTCCCACTCCATTCCAGAAGGTGCCATATTCTCCATCTTTTGTGTCTTTACTTATGGAATCCGCAGAGCCTGGAACTCCCCTTCCTCTTCATTGACCTTCAGATTATCCATTTGCTCTTTAATAGCCAGCTCTGCAATGAGCTTCTCTTGGGAGTTACCTGTCCCCTGTTCTGTATTCCTGTCTCTTGGGTCACTTAACAAGCTGCCCTGGAGTTATTAAGTGCTTCTTTGGCTCTTCAACAAAACTCTGAGCTCCTCACAGGCGAGGCTAATCTTGTCCATCGCTTGAAACCACGTGGGGGAAAAAAAAAAAGTCTGGAGTCCAGCATTCCACATTTGAGTTTTATTTTTGTCAAAGTTCTTAATGCAAAATAATAATTGTATAACTAACTACTTTTTAAGATTACTGTGAAGGTTAATTTAAAACTAGGTGCTCAATAATTTTGAGACTCTTCTTCCTACTCATTACCAGGGCCAAGTTAAATACCTACCATTTAGTACCTGTTCAAAATACGTGTGTTGGATTAAGTTGAATCCCTGGTACTCCGATTGGTTGATTGACTGATTACATGCCATTGGGATGGAAGAGTGATTTCACCTATTCCTGCGAACTTAGACTTGAATGCTGAAGAATATGCTTGAGAGACCACAGGTGAAATGTCAGAGGTAAAGCCACTGCCTAACTCAGGCCACCAAAGGACCCACTGCTTCATTGTCCTTTCTGATGTTCCAGTGAACACCCGTCCTGCCTGTCCTGTATACTTCTTTTTGGATGCCACAGTATCTCGTTTCCCTCAATATAAAATGGAAATGGAAATGTACACACTTTTTCTCTCTCTCTATTATCAAGATGGCATGGTTCCATGAGAAATATAAAGCAGGTTTCAACTTGTTGGGACAAGGGACCACATCATCACACACATACAAGTTACACTGGTGGTCTCTTAGCATTTGAGTGTTTCAGTTGAAGACATTCATCAATTTTTAAGGAAAGAGAGAAGAGGTTGTGAAAAGAGAAGAGGGGAGAAGAAAAGAAGCAGCATGGTAACTACTTGACAAGAAACAACCCCCCCCCAGTTGAATGTACCCCCTACCTTCCATAGACTGCTGCAGCAAGCAGTATCTGCTAATGCTCAAAGCGCTCTATGAGAATTTTACAAAATGACTCCTTACCACTTCTAACTAGCAAACATCCAGTGATGCTTTCTGGCAAAAGACGTCTCAGACCTCTTTCAGTGTGCAGAGCTGGCTCCCTAATCCCCAAGCAAAGCTTCTAGACCATAAGGTGTCTCCTTGCCTCTACTGAGGCCACCGTGTTATCACGTTAGCTCAAGGGGGAAGCAGAAAGGCATTGTGTTAATTATGTGTACGCAGACGGCCATGCTACATCCAGAAGCCATTTTTTTTTTCCTTTTAATAGTCCACTTTCATCTTATTAATAAAAAGTAAGATCTCTAACTTCCTCAGAATCACCTAGAGCTTTTAACGGAAATCTTTTCTTCAAGTAGGCTAGCTTTTCTCCAGCTGATCCTATAAACACTGCTGGCAATTTTTTCCCCAATGCCTCTAACATATTTTCACTTAGCACCAGTTTGATGTATAAGATCTGACAGCCCGGCAGTTATAGGCCACCTGCATCACTGTCGCCATGACAACAGTGAAAGACAATCCATGATCCCATGCCCTGGTCACACGTTTCAATACAGCTTATCTGTCCAAAGCCACTGAGTCTAATGGAAGAGAGTAATTACCATCTTCCACTCATTGTCAAAATTCCCACCATATAATGCTCTTCAAAATTATTTTATTCCTCTCACATGGCTGCTTTGCAAAAACTAAAAGAAACCTTAAGTGGAAAGGGGGGGTGGATGGGAGAAGGAGGAGGCTGTGACTGGTATAAATGCAGCTGACTGTGCGTGAACTGTCCCTTTGCAGCCAAGGAATGCACCAGCCAGCGAGAGGGAAAGGGCGACAAAAACAACTCTGGTTCGTTGACTATCCTCTTAACATTGTTTGAAAAATCTGGGTCTGGAAATTAGACAGTAGAATTTCTCAGTTTTGACCTGTCTGGAAGGTATTTCATTACCACCAGCACAGACCCTGCACAGGGACCTTGTCCGGCAAAACAGTAGCCAGCAAGTGGAGTGACACTGAACAGGACAGCAGCTGGAATGGATGGAGGCCTCCGTGTGAACCTGTGTCCTCCGTCCTCTCCTCCAGTGCTCATCTGGTAATAAAAACGAACACTCGTGTGTCTTTGGCATTGAACACTGCATATTCTCCATGGTGAATATAGCCCTGCCTCTCAGGAAGGTCTCATTCATACAGTATTAAAAAGTGAACTTTGACTAGCACACACTTTTGTGGAAAAACATTGTGAAGAAAAGTACTTAGAGGAAAGAGTAATTAAATTTAAAGGCAGCATTCAAAGTCATGTGGACTTGAAAAGCAAACTATGAAGAGCCATAAAAAAAAAAAAAAAAAATTGGACAAAGGGCACAGAGAAAGATAGTGCTTCGGGTGCAGGCAGCACAACTTGGTGACACTGCTCCACCCTTCTCTAACTTCAGTCGGCCTCATAACAGTAAATCCCTCTTCACCCAGAAAGTTTTATGAAGTGGTGCCTAGCTCTGTGGTTAACCTAAAATACTCCTATTAAGATAAAAACAGGTAATTTCGTATGATGAAATAAATCCCAATACAAAAAGGACAAAATGTAATTTTTAAGCATAAATAATGAATTTTTAGCTTAGTACTAAAACACCTGTCAAAATGTGCTTGAAATGTTTTATTTATGACTAAATCCTAAAAACCATAGCCACAAAACATTTAACCAGCTGTCAAAACATTATAGTTATGAGCCGACCTCACCTAGGCTAGATGTATTAAACATGGCATTAGATGTATTTTACAAAAAACATGGAAAGCTTGATGAGTCCATGACCTCTGTGACACAGCCACTCTGCTTAGTGGTTGGTGGACAGGCCCTTTATCTTTCTCTCGATCACTTGGCCACCTCACTGTTCATTAAGTCTTCAAGGGAAGCTCGAAAAAGATGATCTCAGATGAAACTGAGGCTAAGCCTATCAATGGAAAAGTTCAAGAGTTTGCATCATTTTTTACAAGACATCACAGATATAGATGCTTGCAAACACACTGGATGTTCAATAATCTGAGGTCTGAATGGCCAGCCATAACTAGAATGTTCCAAGGAATTCTGCCAATACTAACACTTGTGGATTTTACTTAAGCCATCCTAGGTTTTTCCCCCTTTTCCTTCTAGAATTTGATAAAACATCATTTAGGCAATAAGGGCTAGATAAATATAAATACCCTGAAGGAACATACTCAAGTTGCCATTGTCCTTTCTGTACCCTCTCATGAGAGCAGACCAGGCTTAGGCAACGTCTCCTATAATCTTCACCTTGAGAGCATTTTCTCCACTATTCCATCTCATGTGAAGGGCTAACTTTGAAAACTTGCTCAAGAACCTGCTCTTAAGGAAGCCAGGCTCCCACCATCAATACAAGGAAAGTATCTCCCCTTCTCTTCCAACTGGCCCAGTGGTGCAACGCCAGCCCACAGCCTTGCCCTCTCCAGGGATCCTTTATCTTCTTGAACTTGACATTCTTCAAGACTCCAGCCCACTCCTTCATAGAATGCCCCTCAGTTTGAGTTTGTCTGATATTCAGTCATGAAGTGATCTCTTCCAGATTTCTTGACTACAAAGCTACATTTGCCTTTGTAATTAATTAAGTCATTTGTGGGGTTGATACTTTGAGGCTATGTAAACACCTGTTGTTCATCAAATGTACACTTTCCAGTCTCATACACTGATGACTGTACCTCTGTCGGTCCTTCTATACTTACTAGTTAACTCTGAATAAGAGCTTTCACCTCCCCCTCCCATTTATTTACTTGGTCTATTTCCATATCAATATGAAATAATAGAATTCATATTTTATTAATCTGGTCAATCTCGCCCCTGTCATTTTGATTGTGTGACAACTTCCTCTGCTTTCTGGTTCCATGAGATGTCCCAGATCCATGCTGTCCTTTCCCTGCCTCTGCCCAGGAACGTAGCCATTTCTACAGGTCATGTTCTACGCCTTTAAAGGTAATACGTGGACCTGATGCTCTACAAGCATAATATATAAAGTAAATGTATTCAAGGATGGGATGTAAAAAAAAAAAAAGTCTCAGTCTGTTCAACATAGAATAGAAGCATCACTACTCAACCTGAAGGAAGCAGCCGGGGAGCTCACACCCTTCTATGTGTTCCCGCCCAGTAACACCAGAACTGGCTTTGCTCTGGGCCACACAGCCAGGCTATGGAAGTCATGGGGCCACTGAAGTCAAAGAGAAGGAAGGTGAGAGAGAGCACAGAGATCAGGAAGCCAAACCACAGTGCCAGGTGGTGGGGACAAGCCAGCATGCCCACCAGACTGTCCTGGGCAGTGCCAAAGTCAGCAAAGATTCCCAGACCCAGCCAAGCTCACCGAGGAGGTGTGAGTTCCTTCCCTTCTTGTGTCAGGACCAAATTATTTATCACATTTCACTTGTCCCCCCAAATAGCATCTGATTGCGTTTTACATGCAATTGCACAGTAATTGGTGAGGGGCAAAACATTGCTATCTGTTCTTTTCAGAACAAAAATATAAAGCATGGGGAAACTTCCAGGTGCTGCTCAGAAGCCAAGGGCATCTTGGTTTGGTGAGGCCTGGAGCCTTTAGGCCTTACCCTTTAGGAGTCAAATGACTAATATGAAGTAAAGCATGACTCGATAGAAATTTCGAGGGCCCCTTCCTGAATTTTGTAAAGGGTTGTGCAAATGAGGTGACTAAGCTTAAGTTTCATTCGTTTCTCCTCAGAAGCCATCTTCTAGTGATGCCCCCAGAAGCCAGTCACACAGTCCCTGCCCTGGGAGAATCAGACCTACCAGGTTCTACTCCGATAAATAATCCCAAGGATCTCCCTACCTGATGGGTTTCGCACACAACCACTATTTTTCAATTTAAGTAAGAAAGCAACCAGAACTCCCACAAAAGCCTGGGGAGCAATCTGTTTGACAGAGGATTAGAGAGCTTTTGGCTGTCAGCAAACTTCACCTGTATACCATGCCTGTGTGTGCACCTGAATGAGGCGATACTGCAGCAAAGACACCTAGAAGCACTCAGCTCCAGCAGGGGTGACAGACGCTATCCAAAGGCACAGGTGCATGACACTGGCCCTGCAAACTCAGGCTCACAGATGTAAATCTGCTGACCTCTGGCAGGGGGGACTTGAATTCTGGATTTTACTTTGATGTTCTTGTACCTGCTCTCACCTGTTTTCTCCATACTCAATGAACCCAGGCGCTGCTGGCCCAACCCAGGCCCTCCCCCCACACCCCTCCCTGCTATGGATCCAGCTATTTTTTTCTGCCTGCCATGACTCTCCCAGAGCCACACCATGCCTCTGCCCAGAAGAACCCTATTTACTCCTCAAGGGCCAGCTCAGATACCAACTCCCAAACGTGCCCCTTCCCTGCTGCCCACGCAAAGCAGAATAAAATCAGCTCAGCCTCTATTCCCAGAGTACTTTTTCCTAAGTTGATTAGAGCCCCTATCACATCATCCTGTGGGCTGTCGTAGAGAAATCCCACCAAGGACGTCAGTGTAAGGCCTGCGTCCATGTTCTTTGAATTTCCAGTGATTTCTACAGTACCTGGCAAAGAGGGGCTTTAAGGAACTGTTTGCTGAAATAAAGACTGTTGTCAAAACGGCAAGTGTTCTTTTTCCTTTCACCTAAGCCAGAGGCTTACCTTAATTAAAATAAAACTACAATATTATTGGGTTTTAAAATCATGTAGCTGTATATAGCTGTATATAATTGCAATGCAATCAAACCTCTGATATTTTTAGGCACTTCCTTCCCTTGAAACCCTAACTCCCCTCGAAAAAATATCAATGTGTTTCTACTCGATAAATTTCATGCATGTTTCCTTTTTCAAGACTTTTATTATTGAACATTTCCAATACACCAACATAGTGAGAAGTGATAAATCATCACCACCCAGTTTTAGCCAATGTCTCTCCTATTTCTATACTCCATACCTCCCTTTCCCTCCCATAGGACATTAAAGCAAATCCCAGTCATTATATCACATCTATAAATATTTCAGGATGCACCTTTAAAAGCCAAGTTCTCTTTTTTTCAAAAATAGAACCACAATGCCATTATCACATCTAAAAAGTATATAATAATTATCCTTAATACCATCAAGTATTCTGTGAGTGGTATGATTTCCAACTGCCTAAAGTCTTCTGCACTAAGTATATTTTTAACAGTGTAAATATGTTATTTTATGCGATCATAAACAAATTGTCCTATTTAAATAAAAAGCCCCAAACTCACATGCTATAGAGTCACAACATTGCACAGGGCAGGACACATGAAGTATCATTTCAATGCAATGTGCTAATTATGCTGCTGGCATTCTGTGAAACATTTGTCCTATACAGATATATGAAAATAATTTTTTCAGTTCATTACCTTTCTACTCAAAGATTTTATCCCACAAAGACTTCCACATGAGTTAACACTACTTCTGGGTTATTCATAGCCCATAACAATACATTTTATTTTTAAGACTCAAAGTACATGTTTTCCTTCCTCCTCAAACTCAAGTGCTCACCCTCAATTAACACAAATGCTTCCACTCTCAATTTTCACTTTTAAAATAAAACGATGGCTAGGAAAAAAAAAATCTGCTGCCCATGAAATAATTCATAAACAAGTAAGGTATGCAAAACTATAAAGTATCCTTTAGAATTTTTACTTGGCTGCAAATTAACACATGGGAGTAAATATTTTCATCTATACAACAGAACTCTTGTTTGTGTGTTCTAGTCTTTTGATTTCAAAAGACCAACACCAGGGTAGATCTGGTGCTTCCTCTATACAGATGTTCAGAGGAAAGTGAGAGACCTAATATTGGCTGTATTAAGTTCATTTTTTGGTGACTCTGGACACATACAATATATTCCTGATCTGGAAATGGGCACTGGGCCATTAACAGCATATAAATAACTGTATTCAATTTAAGTAACTGAAATACTTCTGAGAAGCTAAATACATTTGTACAGAGAAATCTTGCCCTTAGATGATTATTAAAGTGAAGATCTTAGGAAGTTAAGATTCTTTTTTTTTATTTACTGAAAAAATCATCCTTTTGAATGTTATGTTTGAATATAAAGGGTCTTCCCACAACATACACAGAATCACTGGACATGCAGATGTCAATTTAAAAATAGAAAACGTTTACCAATTCACACTAATTGAAGGTCACGTGACAAGGAAAAATATACAAATACACAGACTACAAAGATTTGCAGGAGATACATCCTTTAAGATCTTTGGTGATTTTATTGGCAATGATTTTATTGTTTCCTTGACACCTACCTCCCCCACCCCAAAAGGCTGATTCTAAACAAAAACAGTTTATTTTATTGAATAGGTAAAACATCCTACCCCATGCTTGGTTTTGTTCACTCATACTCTTTCATTCAAGGTAAAAAGCCATATTACGATTATTACAAATTCTGAACACCCAAACTCAAATTAATCAAACTCAAGTGCTCCCAGGATTCTGATTTCTTTTTTCTTTTCTTTTCCTTCATGTGTTCAAAACAACTCTATCCTTTATCTAGGACCCCCAGAGAGTCAGCCCTGACTCAGGAAGTCCCTTACTCAGAACAGCTCTGAAGTGTCTCCATGTGGTCCTGAGGAAGACGCCTCCCAGAGAGCAAGGCTCTGGCGTGTTCGGATGACTGCTCTCACCAGAAACCTAGAGGTGTCTATTCTACTGCAGTACAGGGACTTGGAAGCTGACAAAGAACACAAAAGAAAACACAAGTCACGTGGAGCCCACTGCCCGGATTCAACCCCTTCAGAAAGTCCCATTAGTAACTGCCACTCTGACCCCAGATGCCACCCCCAAGGCTTCCTAAGTTGCCACCCCCTCCAGGGTGGGCAGCCTGGACCCCTCGCACACTGAACACATAGAGCTAGTCTGTACCCTATAGGGCAGGAAGTGAATCATGTTTTACTTAACTGAAACTGCAGCAGGTTTTAAGGAAGCTAAACACAGTTGGCCAAATTGAATCAGTAACACTTAGCTTGTAAAGAAGTATCTGGGGATTATGACTGATGACAAAGGATTAGCACTTTGGATTTACATCTCCCCTCACCCATGAGAGTTTTAGAAAGCCCAGGCCCTTTCCATCCAGAGGCGAGTGCGGCTGCGCAGACCACCATCAGCAAGGAGAGCTGGCAGGACCCTCTCAGGAACCACCCAGGCTCCTGGGCTCCAGGGACACTCCCTGCTGCTGGCAGTCCATGCTGAGTGCCTGACCCCGCTGCCTTTCCTCTTCCTTGGCAGAAGAAAAAGCAGGTTTACTTCCTTTTTTTAAAAGTTCTTTTGTTCTCAAAAGGGGGATGTCTCTCACCTTTACCCTTGGTGTCATCTGGGTGATGATAAAGGACAATCCTAATTACAGGGAGACCATTACCTTATATCTTATTTACTACACCCAAAAGTAAATGTTTGGGGTACCTAATTATATTGATCCAAATATATCTCCTGTCTTTTTTTTTTTTTTTTTTTTTTTTTTTTTTTCTTGGTACCAGGGTTTGAACTCAGGGGCACTTGACCACTGGGCCACATCACTAGCCCTTTTTGTATTTTATTAGAGACAGGATCTCACTGAGTTGCTAAGTGCCTCGCCATTGCTGAGGCTGGCTTTGAACTCGCGATCCTCCTGCCTCAGCCTCCCAAGTGTGGGATTACAGGCGTGCGCCACCACGCCCAGCTCCTGTCTGTTCTTAAATGCTCTCAAGTAAGAACTTTAAAAGGTTTTCCTAACTTGGGCAGGTTGGTGTGCACCTGTTGTTCGGATACTTGGGAGGCTGAGGCAGGAGGATCACTTGAATCCAGGAGTTCAAGACCAGTCTGGGTAATATAGTGAAAGCTTAGGTTAAAAAAAAAAAGGAGAATAAAAAGAAGAAGAAGGTGGGTTTTGCTGCTGACCACATAAAAATCTAACTTCTAAAAATAAAATTAAATGCAGTTTTATGTTTTTTATGCACGATCTAAACACAAACTTAAAAAGTCTATGTTACAGAATATTTATTTCCCTAAGAAAACATTCAGATGCATCATGAATGACAAAGTAAGTTATTCCCAAATCAGAAATCCCTTGTAAAACATTGTTTTATTTAACCATTATAAAATACATCAAAACCGTAAATATATCCAATAGAGAAATTGGTCTAATCTGATGCCACTTTCCTAAGTCCCATAAAAACACAAATTGAAAGTTTCTAAATGACAGCTGTATCTTTAATAAACTCACAAAAGGCCAAAGTTATCAAAGGAGCAAAACAGGTTCTCTAAGGACGTCACACAAGATCAGAGGCCAATAGTTCAAAGAACATAATTTCATCTAACAATTCCTCAGGATGATTTGTGTATATATATTTTTAAGGTTATAAACAGTAATATATATGCCAAAAGTAATATATCCCAAGGGAATAAAACCCTAAAAGAATACCCTAACTTCATTTTTAAATGTTCTAAAATGAGAGGCATGACATACACAGTTAGTTATTTCTTCAGAGTCTATAGCTAGACAATTGCCACCAAAAAAAAAAAAAAAAAGTTCCTTCTATATCAGCTACAACCCATAAGTCAAAATATTTAAAATATTTTTTTTTCTTTTCTTCCTATTGTGTTCAGTCTTCAGACCGAGGCTAGGGATATAGCTCAGAGGCAGAGCTCTCGCCTAGCATGCTGGGTTCCCTCCCCAGCACTACAAAAGAAAGGTAATAATAATGATGATGATGATGATGATAACAATGACAATAATAATAATAGTCATGAGGGTTAAACACTGGATCCAAACTTCCTGGGTTCCAGCCAGAGCTCTGCCATTCAGTAGTTGTATGACCCCAGTCAAGTCACATAGCCTTTCTGTGCCTCAGTCTCCTCATCTGTAAACATGCTACTTCTCAGGGCTGCTTTGAAGAGTGAATGAGTTGTTGTGAGTAAAATGCTTAATACAGTGGGAACAAATGAGTTCCTACCAGGAGAGGAGAATGTACCACTGAAACCATTCTAGAAAGCTCTGATGCATTCATTCCTCTGGTCAATATTTATATTACAGCCCACAGGACATGAACAAGCCGTAGCAGGGGAAAAGAGCCTGAAACCCTCTCCAATTCCAAAAACAACATGCATAAGAGCCACTTTGGACCCAGGGATCCTGGCTGAACAGATTCTCTCCCTGACGTCCCTGCTGCATCTGAGGACATACACAGGAAGGATGTAGGGTCCTGCAATCCAAATGTGATCATTCAAGCCAACCAAATTATTTTTTGATAAAAAATTTGGAA
The DNA here is from genome assembly GCA_025594165.1 of Tamias sibiricus. Classification (NCBI taxonomy): domain Eukaryota; kingdom Metazoa; phylum Chordata; class Mammalia; order Rodentia; family Sciuridae; genus Tamias; species Tamias sibiricus. The sequence continues at coordinate 129,530,935 of CM046665.1, read as the reverse complement.
ATTAACATAAGCTTGTTATCAAGAGTGGCAGTCAGTAGCAGCTTCAGTTAAAGGTAGCTTAGTAATGTTCTTTCTTTCTCTTTTCTTTCTTCTTCATTTTATCTATTTATTTATTTTGGTCCTAGAGATTGAATCAGAGCTGCTCTGCTACTGAGGTAGATCCCCAGCCCTTTTCATTTTTTTTTTTTTTTTAATTTTGAGACAGAATCTCACTAATTTGCTGAGGCTAGCCTCAAACTTGTGATTCTCTGGCATCAGCCTCCTGAGTCACTGGTATTACAGGCGTGCGCCACTGCACCCCCTCTAAATGTCGAAGTCTGTTGAATTCCCAACAGAATTCAAGGCACAAGTTTGGTGTGCTGTAAGGGTGTTTTCAAAATCATCTGCTCAAGTCAACCTCCAGATTTTTTCCTCCCATGATAGAAGAACTTATTTCTGTTTTCTGTTACATTGTCCTTTCTAGAAATCATTTTAAAGATATTCCTGTGATCAACAATTTTAATAGATTTTGTAAGCGTTTATACACTTATTTCAGGTGGTGTGAAAAGAACCTGTATTCAGCCATTAAAGTCTTATATGAGGTGGAAATTAATTTACACTTATCCAATACCTCCCTGGATACTTATCTTTCTTTCTCACATCTCACCATCCATTTTTGGATATGCACCAGTGGTTCATTTCGTATTCCCACACACAGTACAAATTTCCTCTATACTACCTGTAAGAGACACTGCGGAACGTACTGTATTTATGCCTTTGAAGATAGGCACTCTTCTGCCACCAAACATCCCTCCATTTCTCCATTTAGACAACTACTCTTAGCTCCTCCAGAGAAGCAAATTAATAATTATTATGGGATTGAAAAGAGACTTCCAATCATGATCAAGATCGTCTCTGGAGGTTAAAAGCTAACCAGAGTGTGACATCTACCACGGGAATCTAAGTATCTCTCCTAAAAAGCAATGAGCAGTATTAGATTACAGGTTACTACTGATACCACACGCAAAAAGCCACACATACAAGCTAGATGATGTCTTATAAAAGTCATTATTAACTAAAGACAAATTAATGAAACCTCTGGCTAAGCTGATATCCCTCTTGTTTTTCTATTCCCTTCCTTTTACGTGGAACTGGGCGAAGACGTCTGATGTAGAGTCATGTTTTACAGCATCCAATCCTTGGGCATCATGCTTCCACATTAATCTTCTGCATTTTGTTGCATATAATCCTTTCCCACAGTTCTAATTTTAGATATAGTTAGTTCATCAGAATTAATCTTTTCCCATATAAAGACCGGTCACAGCTAAGATCTAATAGTTTCTACTTAATCTTTTTTTTTTTTTTCCTTCATAGAGAAACATATGGGTTATGTTATTAACTGGCCTTTTTACTCTCACTTTTCATTTTGAAATTAGCAGCAGATCGGGGAAAGGCATCCTTCCCAGAGCTGAAGTGTCACAAGGACATGCAGTTTGCAACTCAAGAGCCTCCCTAGGAATGGGCTACGTTGCTGTGGTCTTTAGTCATTATTTTAAAAAAACACACAGTGGTTCTAGGAAAAATGCACTTCTAGTATCAAAGAAAATCACCTGGGCTAAAAACTCTGAATCCAGACTGAAGCACAGACTTAATTTTAAGCTTCTAAAGAGTCTTCCTGTTTCTAAGTTTACAGACGAGGTGTTTTTCTGGAAATTCTGCCACTGGTTATGTCGTAGAGAGAAACATCAAAGGCAAAGTCATTTTCACTTGGGCACATAACTATGATGAGCTCACACTCAATTTCTTGGCTTCTTAAAGCTTTTGTTTTGTTTTGTTTTGTAGTTACATCTTGCAGTGGTCTCTGAAGCAGAGAGATTTAGCTGTTCCTAATTGTGCCAAAGAGATACAAATATTAACCTTTCCCTGACACATACCATAACCTGGGTGAAACTCAAAATGTTAAATACGCTTTCTTTTCACATAAATACACCACTGTTAGAAGCTTCAGAAGACAGATTATCTCAGCCACTCTACAACATAGCACATCTCTCTGTTGATTCTAAGGGCAAACAAGTTCCACTGGTCTTCCATGATCCGATCCATGAGAAATGCTCTCTGGCTGGTAAGCACGACTGAACCCCCATTCTGAAAGGGAAAAAGAGGTGCAGGCTTCTTAGGCTCTGGAGACAGGGACAACACTCTCCTTCCATACTAGCCTCTGATTTGGCCTGTGTTGACAGGGACTCAGTGTGCCAAAGCAAAGAGCAGAGTTTTACAGACACATTTTATTTTATTAAATGACTTTGTTCTGCCAGACTCAGGGGCACACACTTGCAAATCCAGTTACTTGAAGGGCTGAGGCAGGCGAACACAACTTCGAGGCTAGTCTGGGCAACTTAGCTAGGGGTGTGCTGGGTGGTAGAGAGCTTGCCTGTCGTGTGCGAGCACCCTGGGTTCCTTCCCCAGTACTGCCAAACAAAATAAACCAAAAACCACTCTGATGATGGGAATAACCAAATGAGTCCAATCTACAAATCCAAAAGGGTCATCATTTCTTAAAAGCACAACAATATTTAAATATTAACTAAATATCTACAAGCACTTTGGGTACTTGGAGTTTTGATCCTAATAATAAGGTTGAGCTTTCGTGAATTTTTTTTTTTTTTAAACTATCTCAACCTCCAATTGCGCTCATTCTCTACTAAACCAATATGGTCCCTGTATTAAACATAAGACAACAAAACAGAAATTCTGAGCATTTCAAACCTCTTCCAGGAAGAGCTCTATAGCTTTTTAAAGAGATAGCTATAATCAAAAGTCAGCTTGCACATTTCAGACCACGGTTACTTTTCTACAGTCTCAACTTGCCCCAGAAAAGGTTTATTCAGATGGCTTGCAAAAATGCATGCCAAATAAACTGTCAAATTAGCTAGGAGGTATTAGCAATTGTGGAAAAGGAAGAAAGCACCTATATGCCTACATATACAATTAAAAAGGATCTGAAAAATCATACCCCAGTGTCATAGTGTATGGCACCTTAATAGTGCAATTGTAGATAATTTTTTTAAACAAAGATGTATTTGCAAAAGTTTTTAAGAAATAGGTGAGAAATTGACATCTGGTGAACTTCTGTGAACTTTCTTCCCTCCCTCTCTCTCCCTCTCTCAAGTATAACTTCCATTAGGTTCTTGAGTCTGATTGGTTCAGGAGGATCTTCTTTAGGGACATGGGGGGGGCGGGGGGAAGTGCAGCCTACTTCCTGGGAGAGTAATGTTTGACACCATTATTGCTCCACACTATTCAGATCTGAGTAACCCAAGGCATCTAAAGAGTAAAAAAAATCATACATTCAATTTTGAGAGGGAAACATCTTTAAAAGAATGTCTGGTTTCTTTGCATGTAGACAGGCACTGAATGTATCCTCAGAATAATAATAAAGTAAAGTTGGGAAGATGAAAAAGAACTCATCATAAATCAAGAGAAGAGGACAGTACTAAACCCCACCTTTCTGGAAGGTTCCTGGAGAGAAGCCCAGGTTGGGCTTTTTTTTTTTTTTTTTTTTTTTTTTTTTTTTAATGCAGACTCAAGAAAAACATTGCTCTTTGTGTCACATTTCATGACAAACCCTGACGTGACCAAGTTTTGAAATGAAAATCCCTTAAGTTTTATTTCAGTTTTTAGGAAAAATCCAGTCAGATTCCCCCACCTCCCAAAAAAAAATTCCCAGATAAATGCTGATAACCACTGAGGAGTTTTCTCTCTTCTCAAAGTTCCACATTCAGTCTTCAGAATGCTTGCCCTTCCAACAGACTTAACTTGACCCTGTTCTCTGAGGTCACCTTCTGCCCTTTTTCTCCAAAGTCTTCTCAAGGCTTCTGGAACATCTGTCTTAATCCCCACACCTTGCATAATACCTTGCGCAGGTTAGTATCTCAAAGCCTGTGCACAGAGAGCTGAAAACAATGGCTATTCTGAAGCAATGTTGGAGATACGACCTTCTGGATTAGCAGCTAGGGACGCCCACCACGGAGCTCAGGCTGACCTACTTGTGTAGCTCCCATCGGCTGCCTAATGCAGAGATACGACCTCCTCATGTGGCATTGACTAGGTCTGCCTGGGAAAGTTTCTAAGAGGAAAAACACTCAGCCATTTCCAAGTCCCTCTTAATTTGGAAAGAAAGAATGATCATTAGGAGTGCTCCCTCAAGAGCCTGAGGTCCCATCCAAGGTATCCCTGAGAAATGTGATAAAAGTCTAGATGACAGGAACTAAGAGGTATCACAAAACAGAACCCTAAGCACCTCTCTAATATTAATTTCTGTTCTGATATGAGTTGAAGTGTCTTTTTAATGAGTGGACCTTCGGGGCTGGGAGACCAAGCGTTTAGCATGCACAAGGCCCTGGGTCTACCCCTAGCATTCCAAGAAAGAGAAGAGAAGGGAAGGGGAAGGGAAGAGAGGAGAGGGGAAAAAGGAGGGTCACCTAGGGTATGTGGATTTAGCATTTGGACATTCAGGGCCACCCCTAATTTGTCTTAAGTTGACATTTCTTCATAGTCATTAAGCTGGTAAACTAGAAAACATGGAACACATCTTGCTCTTATTGCGGGAAGGCCCGTGATACAGATGGCAGAGCCTTAGGCACCCTGAATCGTGACCCCAGCACCGGAAGTGCCCACCCACATTAGCAAGTCTTCCTAGGTCAATGCCCAGGCTGCAGATGGCCTGCCTCCGATGCAGAGTCAGAGTCTACAAGGCAGAAGAGGCCAATTCTTCTAAGAGAAATGATTCATAGAAATTAATTGTTCTCTAATGCCCTTTAATTAAAGAAACTGAGCAACGGCTTTGGCTTTTTAATTAAGCCCAACTTTAGCTTATTTCTCAATATCCTGAAGTTTAGACATTCAATTCGTATGCGTTCTATTAAAAGACACTTCAACTCATATCAGAACAGAAATTAATATTAACATATGTAAGCTGAACATACTCAATAAAATGAGCATTTTTATAAAATAAAAGCTATTAAAATGTGTATATTTTGAAATAAGGAAGAATTCACCACAATTAGTAATTACATGACTTCCTCTTACTTGACCGTTCCAAGAATCCAAATTATATTACATACATATACATGTGCACACACAAGACAAGTCAAAGCAAATGACCATACCACTCCTGTGTAGAGGAGAAGGTACTGGTTTGAAAGTGGCAACCCCATAATTCCATAATTCCTTCTTTTAAAATAAAAACAATAAGAGTGTACTAGCATTGGGCGTGGGAGGGGCAGTCAGTACCAAGAACTACAAAACCATAGCTCTTTGAGACAGTCCTACCCTAAGAGGCTTACCAGCTACTTGAAAGGAGGCCCTTCTCCTGACTATGAGATGGCCTGGCACCCTCCTCCCCCTTTTGGTAGATGCTGTTTTTCCTCAGCCAGGCTACACTTCTCCTGCCACACCTCCCATTCGCCACCGCCACCACAGACAAAACAACAGCTGCTGCCAGTTGCCAATAATGGCGGCTACACTGGCCTTACTTTTCACTGCTCCACTCTCCTGAAGGTCCTTGCTTTTGGACTACTCCTTCTTGTCTCCTTTAAAGATGAATCTGTGTTTCCCAAAGTTCCTGCCCTTGTTCTCTTCCATGGTATCCACGCTTCGTTTCAATTTCATCCATTCCAAAGTTTCAGCCATCTGCCACGTCAGCACCTGCCACTCCCAACTCTGGGCTAAATGCTAGGCCTGTGTCTCCAGATAACTACTGACATCCTTCAGAATGGGCCATAAATAAGCCAGTCGTTAAGTTATGAATGCCCAAAGCTGAACCTCTTCCCTCTGAAAGCTAAGACAGTTCTTCTCTTTTCTAAATTAGCTAATGATACCATCTTCCACGCTAGAAACCTGGAAGTCACCCCTAATCCTGATTTCTTCAATCCTCCCTTGTCTGTTCAATGAATTCAATGAATCATTTCCTCCATATTTTTTGAAAATGGTCTCACATCTATGTACCACTCCCTCTTCCAAACCCTTTAACATCTCTGCTGAGTGTTCAATCATCCCCTACCTGGCTTCCGTCTCCACCTGTCCTTCATATGGTCATTCAGGTGCCTTATATAAAGTCTAATGACCATGTCACTCCCTAGTTGACAATCCCCTTGTGGTTTCCTCTCAACCTGGATGGTGGGGTTCGCGATCATAAACATGGCGTCCAAGGCCACCTGCATCCTAATGTTGGCTTGTCTGACCAGCCTCTTCTCCACCACTTTCTGCTCTGAACCTTCTGTTTCAACACTGCCAAGACTCTCATGTCCTGTATTTCATTCATCCATCCTCCATCTACCCAAACCCACCTCAAGCCCTTCAGGACAAAGGCAGTAGCCCAGATGGCTGTCACCTCCATGCTCAGTCTTGGCTCACAACAGGTTTCAGGTGAACGGTGGGTGATAAATGATGGAAGGCATATGTGGTTAAGTCCAAAGTGAACGGTGCAGATGAAGGTGTTGAGGGAATATGGACTCACATGGAAAGTCACCGCAGCAGGGCCTAGACGTGCTACCATTTCCACTAAGACATGCAAGAGCCAGGAAAAGCTCCCCTCCTCCTTATAATCCCCACCACAGACAGGAGTCGAGCTCTAATGTTTGGAGAGAACAGCCTGGCTACCCGCTGAGGCTGCCATCCCAAGGCACAACAGTGGGCATCTTGGTGATGTGCTGATAATAACATGCTATTTACAGAATGCCTCCTGTGTCCCCAGAACTTTACTGAAATTCTGTGTACATCGCATCTCCCAGTCCTCACGTCAGTCCTATGATGAAGGAACTATTGTCAACTTTGCTTTACAGGTAGGGAAACCAAGGCCCAGATTTCGAGCACCTCTACTGCAGACACAGAGATTTTAAATGAAGAACATCATTCACCAGAATGTAAGCCCAGCTTCCTGTCCATCCACATTTCACTTAGTCTCCAAGATTGTCTGTTGTATATCAAGAGCTAACCAAGAATGAAATGATCACCTACTGTGCCAAAGTCTGGAGTCACCGTCCCACCAAATAAAGTGACTTCACTAAATTATAGAGTCACGGCTGTCAACTGTGCCTCACAGATGTTGTCACCTGCACATCCAGGAGACCTAAGTGATAAGACAGACAGATCTTCTCGCTGGTGAGGCCCTGCTCCCATTGCCTGGCTCTCTGTTGCCTCTTCATCTGTCTGTGGTACTTTTCTGTCTGCTCTAAACTTCTCCCACCTTCGGTTATGAAGGAAACTGTAGGACGCATAAGAGGCGAGAGCTCTTCTTCATAAAAATGGAGCACTCTTGTACCTCAGGAGATGCAAAAGCCCAACATATTCATAGGCTCAAAAAGGATCTAGATCAATTCACGGATGAGAGACATAGAGGGCAGTAGGGAACCTGGAGGTAACCTTGTGCTTGTGGACACCAACACTGCTCGGCTAATCAATGACCCAAGTCCATGGATCTGTACTGAGCCCCTAGTATGTCCAATGCACCAGTCTAGAGCCAGCAGACAGAGCAGGGGACCAGAGGGAAAGAACCTCTGCCTCTAGAGAGTTTCAGACTCTGGTCAAGGGTTGTTTTCCTGTGAGGGATGGTCAACTCCTCTCAGGCCTCACCTCAGGCATGAGGAGCTGTATGTAGTAGAAGCCTCCTTCTACCACCATGAACTTGGGCTTGTGGAAAGCTCTCTGTGTGCCCTTCAAAAGGGGTGCACACATGCTGGCTCTCCCACACACAGTTGCACATAGGAACTCTCTGGGACCGTAGTCTCATCTTTTTTTTTTTTTTTTTTTTTGGTACTGGGGATTGAACTCAGGGACACTCGACCACTGGGCCACATCACCAGCCCTCTTTTGTATTTTATTAGAGACAGGGTCTCACTGAGTTGCTAAGTGCCTCGCCATGGCTGAGGCTGGCTTTGAACTCGTGATCCTCCTGCCTCAGCCTCCCAAGTGCTGGGATTACAGGAGTGCGCCACCACGCCCGGCTCTCGGTAGTAGTCTCATCTTTTAAATGAAAACTGTAACTATAACAGCCACATGGGATCATTGTGAAAATGGAAAGAGACAATTACATGTAAAGCATTTAAAACTTGGACCAGCTGCTCTGGTCCTCAAAGCCCAAAGAAGATTTTGACTTTGGTGATATGGAAGGGGAACCAAGTGATGGAAGTAGATGGAACATTTTGAAACTAACTATGGTTAGCAGGCCCCATGTGGGGCCAGGGACAGAGCTAACACCAGGGAACTGTCCTTAAGCTCAGGGCAGAATTGGGAGAGCCCGTCAGGGAATATGTGGGTAACAAGCAGAATCTGGGGTGGCCTTTCACAGTTCCCCTCAAACATGCTCCATCGGCACAGGCAAAGAGTCTTCCAGAGTCCTAAAGCCATCGCCTCCCCTGAGGGCCAGCCAAGGGAGGTAACTAGACACAAGGATTAGTAACCCAAACTCTGAGCAATGCTGTCGGGTTTGAATCACTATTCTACCCCTGGAGAACCTTGATAAGTAGCCAAAATTCTTGAGACTCAGCAGCTTCATCTTTTAGATGGAAATAATTATACAGCTGCATAGAGGGTCATGTGAAAATGACAAGAGACAGATCCATGTAAAGCATTTAAAACAGTGTCTGGCACTCAGGAAATATGAGCGGTGAGTACTATTACTTTTTCCATCCATAGAAGCATCATGGAAAGCCCTTCCAGGCTGTGGTGAATTCTGGAGGCCACCTAGATGCTATATAAATGAACAGCTTAGGGTATGAGCTCTCCTGTTGAGGTCACCCCAAAACTCTACATAGAAGGTGTTTCTAAATGCCCTCACCCCCTGAATTTCTTGTACATACTTTCTTTCTCTGAATGAGATTTTGTTTTCGTTTTGTACTGGGGATGCAGCCCAGGGCCTGGCATATGCTAGGCAAGCACTCTACCACCAAGCTGCTGCATCCCCAGCTTGAGACAATTATTTTTTATTTTTATTTATTTATTATTTGGTACCAGGGATTGACCCCAGGGATGCTTAACCACTGAGCCACATCCCCAGCCCGTTTTATATTTTTTATTTTTTTTAAATATTTATTTATTTGCTTTAGTTGTACACAATGCAACGCATTTTATGTTTACATGGTGCTGAGGATCGAACCCGGGCCGCATACGTGCTAGGCGAGCGCTCTACCACTGAGCCACAACCCCAGTCCTATATTTTTTATTTAGAGACAAGAGTCTTGCTAAATTGCTGAGGCTGGCTTTGAGCCCATGATCCTCCTTCCTCAGCCTCCCTCCTGCATGGATTACAGCATGCATCACTACCCCCTGCAGCAGACAATTACTTTATATTTATTTATTTGTTTTTATTATTTTTTGGTACGAGGGATTAAAGAGGCACTTGACCACTGAGCCACATCCCCAGCCCTATTTTGTATTTGATTTAGAGACAGGGTCTCACTGAGTTGCTTAGTACCTCGCTTTTGCTGAGGCAGGCCTTGAACTCATGACCCTCCTGCCTCAGCTGCTAGGATTGCTGGTGTGCACCACCGCGCCTGGCAGACAATTACTTTTTAATCAAATTAAGACAAAACTGATTTTTGACTGCAGTATATATTGTCAAAAGGTAAAGGTAAAAGAGTTGGTAGATGTTGCCTGCTTGATAATTTCCCCAGCTCTCTGGAAAGACAGGCTGAGTCCATCAGCCAGAGACCAGAAACAAAGAGAGAAAAATGAGAGGACCATGGGAGTTTGCAGGCTGACCACCAATCAGCATAGCAACTACAAGAGCCCAGGTTTAACCAGTCATTTAAAATTGAAACAAAACAGCTGAATATTTTGCTACTATTCTAATGACTCTTCCATAATGAGGCAAGACAATGATAAATCTCAGTAGTTGTCAGCTGAAGCAGAAAGAAGAAAAGAAAAACTTAACTGGGGGAAAACAATCTGTTTACAAACCAAACATGGAGCAGGTAAGTTTTTTTTTTTTTTTTTTTTTTTTTTTTGAACTGTGACATGTGAAAGAAATCCATCCACGCACTGCAGCAATTAGAATCACCTGTGTGATTGCCAGGCTCAAAACAAATATTACACTAAACCAAGTTCATTTCTCTTCCTGTTTATTTGATTGGAGCGATGCCCCCCATCCCCCCCCACATGCACGCACGCACACACACACACACACACGCACACGCACACACACACACATTGGAGTTGTAGAAGGATGTGAGTTGTCATCAAAACAGCCTGAATTTGTTTTAATTCCAAGGCCTTCTCCTGTTTTTCCATGTGCTTGTCAAACCTACTCAAGAGAGGAGCACTGAAAATATGCTTGCCAAAATGGGGCCACTCAGGACAGAGAAAGGGCTACATATATAAGAATATGCTTGGTATATACCACCTTGGAAAAGTCTCGGAAAAGTCCTCAGGGGCACTTGATTTTGCATTATTTAGGATTAATCCAAGCACTCTATTGAACTCGCGATTCCTTGCTTATTTTAGCTAAAATTTAGAAAATGCCGGGAAACCTACCCTAATGCTAAGTATCTCCAGAACTGAAGAAATAGTGTGCTGTTTGTACATGTAGTGGCTCCTACACCAACACCGTCCATCGCTCATCCCCACAATTTCCTCTGCTCAAGCACATATTTTCTAAAGGAAACACAGCCAAAAGTGCTATCATATCATATTGTTTGCGATAGTCTTCTAGTAAGCACTTGAGAGTCTCAAAGATTGTGCTGAGGGTCATCTACAGGCATCTGTTACAAAGGCCTCTGAACTACAATTTGTATAAGGATTTTTTAAAAAATAAAAAACAGATGAAAGCTAGGTGCAGTGGTGCACACCTGTAATCCCAGTGACTCAGAAGGTTGAGACAGGAGGATCACAAGTTCAAGGCCAGTCTCAGGAATTGAGCGAGACCCTCAGCAATTGAGCAACACGCTATCTCAAAAATTTAAAAGGCAGGTGGTGGTGAGTGGGATGTAGCACAATGGTAAAGCTCCTGGGGTTCACCCCAGTACCAGAAAAAAAAAAAAGTCTTAAAATCTAAAATCCTTGGGATATTATTTGGAGTTTTACTTACACATCGCTATTTCAATGTGGGTGACAGAAAGATATGTGCTAACTGAAAGAGGAGACAAGTTGCTCCAACTCTCTGGAAAAAATGGTTTGCAGGCCTCACTGACAAGCCACATTTAAGACTCCAGCCCTGAAGTTCAGGACTAATGCCATGATTAATAAGGCCATGATAAAACCGCCAATATTATAGTCAATTTGAGAAGCATTTATTGAGTTCCTCCAGTGAATCAGCCTAACTCTTACCTTGACTTTGCTCCCGCCAGGTATTAGCCACGTACCCATGGGCAACAGACCAGCCACGAGGTCACATGCAGGGTACTGTGAAAGCATGAGGGACAGGCAGCCCAGGGTTCTCAACAGAGAGGGCGAACAGGCAGAATTGGGAAACACCTCCTCGCGTGGCTTGCTGACTAGCCTAATCTTACACACCTGATTTCCAATCAGGGCACGTCACATAGACATTAATTTTATAACTTTATGATCTTTGGAGACAAAAATCCTCCAGTCCCCTTGGGGTTTTATTGTGATCAAGGCCTCTGGGTGGTCAGAAAAAAGGACCCAGATGTGCCTACGATTTCAGGTAGTATAGCGTGGCTACACAAAGTCACCAAAAACTTGCATGTCATAAACCTGTTTCCTTCCTACTGTAAAACGTCCTTCCAAATCAAATCAAACCATGAGTTTTGTGGCACTCAGAGATGAGGCGACTTGGTCAAGGTCACAGCACTGGAAGTAGCAGGCCTGATGCAGACCCAATTTCCTGGTTCCCACATCACATCCCTTCCCTTAAACCCAACTGCCCCTCAGATGTGGACGAGAGAGGAAGAACAGATGTGATGGTGGGACTGTTTGTTATGATCAGAAATTCTGTCTCTGAAACAGAGAGATGATGAAGAGGAAGTTACTGCTTTGATGCTGGTTTAGCCTGGGAAATTCACAGAGCAGGCCAGGAAAAACTGGGGGAAATGCCCAAAGCAGCAGGCCTCTGCCCAGACCAAAGCTGAGGTGTTCCCCGTGTGTGGAACAGTCAGGGAAGGGTGAGGTCTCCTACTCAGGGGGGTGCAGAGGGAGGAACTCTCCTTAAGGGGCAGGTCCACTCTGCAGAATTCCAAGCTACTCCTGCCAAGGACTCAGGAAGCAGAGGCAAAGGGTGCTGTGGGGGTGTGCAGAACACAACGAGGCCTCCAGGAAGGAAAATCACAATGGAGCCGGGCGCAGTGGCGCCAGCCTGTAAACCCGGCACTTGGGAGGCTGAGGCAGGAGGATCCGAGTTCAAAGCCAGCCTCAGCAATGGCAAGGCACTTAGCAACTCAGTGAGACCCTGTCTCTAATAAAATACAAAAAAAGGCACAGGATGTGGCTCCGTGGTTGAGTGTCCCTGAGCCCAATCCCTGGTAAACAAAACAAAACAAAAATCACAATGGATTTCCACAGGCTGTGTCTTCAAAAAAAGTGGAGGAACTCAGAAGCTCACCATTTCAAAAGTCAATTCTAGCTAACGAGTAGTCAATACCCCAATGTCTCCTGGCATTCCCTGCTCTGATTCATTGCATTTTTTTTCCCCACGGAGCTCTCTCCCCCCACACACACCCCCTGGCCCCTCTCATCCAGCTGCACCATCTCCATTATCAACTTCAGGGGCGGCCGTGGCAGCTGGTGTTGACCCTGGGGCGGAGCACCCGCAGTCAGCTGCTGCCCCACAGCAGGCCGGGCCATGAGGCAGTGACAGGGAAGGTTGTCCGGGTCATCTGCCGCTGGTCTCCACTCCAAATGAGACATTCCGGGTGTTCCCCACCCATGTAAAATCAGGAATGCTTCTCCAATTTCTATTTGAGACATCATCAGGGATGCCATAATTGCATATATTCCTCCCAATAAAGTAGCATCTTTCTGGGGGCACCGGGGTCATGAGAAGGTGTGGCAATGGGCAAGCAGGTCTCATTTACGACAAAGAGGCGCCAGGGTGGGCTCTATACCACTGTACTCACCGCAGCGGTCTCAGGCCCCCCTCGACTCTGCCGACTCTGCCCCTTCTTTCTGACCTCGTGTTGGCACGCACGCTTCAATAATAACAAGCTTAAGAATACCCAAGAAGACAAGGGCGCTTGGTCCACAAATGTCTGCCCTGCCCTCCCTTCCCCTTCTCTCTTATAAGAACAGAGTTCATCAAACACAAGACAGTCAAAAGTGTAAAGAGAGAAGTTCTTGTGAATGTACTGATGCCGGCCACAAAGCCGGGACAATCTGCACAAGTCACTTTACTTTTTCACATATACCTGGTCCCTCACAGGACAAAGAGAGGAAAAACAAAGACGACATTCAGATAACTCATGCTTTTCACAGCTGTGCAGTCAAGGGGGGAAAAACATCTTTTATAACTTCCTCTGGCGCTAACTGAAAACTCTGGACTTTGGGGAGGCTATTAGAAAAAGGTTAAATATGAGTCTAGATAATGATATACCAAGGGACTCGTGTCAGGGTTGTTTGAACACTCCTCAGAAGCAATTGCTGTTGAGAGTTGGCGACTACTTTAAAGACCTCTGGAAGAAGGTGAAGCCCTCCAGTAAATGCCTCTGCAGAGCCCAGGAGGCGCAGGCTGAAGGCTTCGTATTTGCACAAACATCCCTAGAAACATTTGTTCTGTTCTTTAATTCTAGGATTACTAGGTACACATGTTATTAATTATTTCCTATATGTGGCATATTTTCTTATATTGTTCTTGGTTTGATTTTAGTTTTACGAAGACATATAGTTTCATGTGCATAACTGTACCCTTCCCCCTTTCTTTCACTGGAAGCTTTAGAGATTTGGGGTCTAGATATTTTTTAACCTCTTGTTGAGTTTTTTCCTGAACTAATCAGTCAATTCATTAATATTATCCATTAATATTATGAGTTGATTTCAAGGTGTGAGTTGCTGACTCTAAGTACTATCAAATTATGCAGATTAGCTGGGTGTGGTGGCGCAGGTTTGTAATCCCAGCATCTTGGGAGGCTGAGACAGGAGGATCGCAAGTTCAAAACCAGTCTCAGCAACTTAGTGAGACCCTAGCAACTCAGAGAGATCCTATCTCTAAATAAAATATTTTTTAAAAGGCTGGGGATGTGGTTCAGTGGTTAAGTACCCTTGGGTTCAATCCCCAGTACCAAAAAAAAAAAAAAAAAAAAAAAAAATACACACACACACATGCAAACATATGCACAGATTATTTTGAAACTTGTATTTATTTTTAAAGGAAGGGAGAATGGAGATGAATTTCTACCACTGCATGTTGCTTGTGTAACATACATATGCATAGTTTTCCATGTTGGAAAACCAATACAAAGGAGAAAAAGGAGTTTACTTTAAAAGTCCTATTTGAATAACTTAAAAATCAGTATGTAACCCTTCCCTGCCTCTAAAACTACAGTGATCTCCCCTTATAAAATTTGCAGCTTTACCCAAAGCACCTTGTGCTATCAATTACAGGGTTGTGAATCTCTACCACTAAAGCCATCTGATTGGCTTAAGGTCCCCTGGTGCTTTAATAATGATAACCACATAGTATATAATTACACAGTCCCCAGAAGATACTCATAATTGAATCACAGGGCATTTTGTGAATGTTTGGGACAGCGATTAGAGGCACACAAAGTGAGAGTATTGCAACTCTTTCCAGCCCAAATGTAAATGATGCACCCTAAAATTCAATTATGAGAGTCCTTTAGGTATTAAATAATTATAATACAAATCGCATTAGGGAGTAAGTTTTTTTTTTTTTAAATTGAACTGTCCCCAGAACTCCTGAAGATTGTATTTCTCAATAGTTTTTAAAACAACAGAGATAGATTTTCAGATACTGATTTCTTCATCCAAGACTGGAAAAGCTGTGCCAAAAGTAAAGCATTCAAAAACCCATTAGTACTTTGGCTTTGCCACCCATGGTGACCTGGTGAGTCAGGTCCCACTATAGCTCCACTTGTCCCAGAAACAAGCTGCATAACTAGAATATCTAATATTATTCAGCAAATATAAAATGTCTATAAAGATATTTACAAATTTATTTAGATGGAAATAAGGATACTTTATCTCTCTGAATTGCCACTATATATAAACAATTACACACACACACACACACACACACACACACACACACACACAGAGCCAGGGTTTAAACCTAGGGCCTCTCATATGCCAGGCAAGCCCTCTATCACTGAGCTACATACACCCCCCAGCTCCCTTTTTTAAATTTTTAGACAGGGTCTTGCTGAGTGTCTGAGGCTGGCCTCCAACTAGCAATCCTCCTACCTCAGCCTCCTGAGTAGCTGGGAATACAGACTGTTACCCATTCTTAACATCCAAAAATGTCCTACCTTTTCGTACCCTCTCCTTTCCCACTTTCCTCCAGCTGTCCCTTCCAGCTATCTTCTTTCCCATTCATACTTTCCACCATCTCTATCATCTCTCCACTCCAGGGAGGTTGTGATAACTGTAGGGAAACTTTGGGGAGTGGCTGTGGTTGGCTCCACAGTGCGCAGGGCAAGAGTAAGGAAAAGCCAAGTGTCTGCCTCTCTCCTCCATCATCTTCTTGCTTCCTGAGATTGGTCCCCTAACTTATGAATCATGGGGAAAGCAATAAACCAAAAATACTCGTCCCCTGACTTTGACTCCTATCAACACACTATGTGAGCAACCAACCTGGCAAGTCACCAAGAGACAGGACCCCAGTCACATCTCAGAAGGCTCTGAATCACTCCCAGGACAAAGGCATCAAAGTCCCCAACTCCTGAATGCCAGCATCCACTTACAGCAGATTCATCAACAGAACCTAGCATCCTCCACTTACAAACAATTTTTACAGCCAGTGATCAAAAATGTAAAAACTAAGGCCTAGGAAAAAAAAAATCAGTGTCCCTAGCAGAGCCCAGTATTAAAATATAATCTCTGATTAGTGATTACAGCATCACAAATACATACATATGTATATGGGGGGGGATTTGGCCTTGTGATGACATTTGTTCATGAGAAAAAGAAATCCACTCCACACCATAACCCAACTAACCTTCATCGGTATTCTGCCAAAAACAAAAAGGTCTCAGAGAGTAAGAATATGGTGACATTTGGTGATCTGTCATCAGAGTGTGAATACCACTTGTTTTCTTCTTTTAACTCCTGAAATAAAAATATTCTCACGCACAGAGCACACAATAACACAGGCTCCGGCCCCTCCTCACGAAGTGTGATTCTCTCTGAGCCTCGCCTTCTGCTGTGTTCCAAGAAACCTCTGCCAGGACCATGGAGCCCTTCAAGATTACCCTCCGCATTCTGGAGCCAAAAGAAAAGGAACCAGAATGGGTGGCCATAACCACAGACAGGTTGAAGCCATGGAGCAATTCAAGATGTCGGGGAGACCCTGGCCCACATGAAGCACACCAACAGGGCAGCCCAGGAGACCCTTCGCAGGAAAGTGGAATTAACTAGCCTTTTTATGCACACACACACACATGCTGGCTTCACACATTCAAAAAATAGACCCGTGCTAAGCAAAGGGCCTGTTTTAGCACTGCCTTGTAAAAACTAGATAGACAGGGACTCTCTCCTTTCTAGCAGTAACCTGGCCCCAACATACTTGCTGATTTTAGTTAGGCGAGACTTTTAAGAATGAAGAGGGAACGTGCAAAGTGTTTTGAAAAGCACTAAAAATAAAACAAAACAACTTTCACTCTTAGAAGTCTGGAGCATCAGGGAATGGAAGCCTCGGATCATTGGCATTCTTGTAGAAAATTGTCTTTGCCATGGAGCCACCGGGCTGCTGTGGGAAAACGTCCCAATGTCTACTTGTTGAACAAATGACTTGATGAGTGACCAAAGTAAGGAGGAGTGAGTGCTCTCCAAACATGAGCTTTTCCGCCCGGCCTGAGCCAGCCAGCATGTAGCCAGGCTGGCACAGAGCCAAGAGCACGCTTGCCCCCTTAGCAAGCTCCGAGAGCTACCAAGCCCCAGCGCTGGGAGAGTTCCCCAAACAAAAGCTGGCCACCGAGTTCAACAACTGGCTCGCCCAGGCACCATATGCTCCGCAATATTGTCCTGCTGCAACACCGGGGCCTGTCTTCAGTGTCCCCTGTGCTGCACAGCTGTCAGCCCAGGAGCCTGCTTATCATTATTTTCACTGTTTTATTACTTTTCTGGGAATTCAAATCAGTGGAACCATGCTTGATGCACCCGGTGAAAAATGGTATCTCCCTCCCCCTCCTCCCTCAACCTAATGAATTGCCTTTTTTTCATATCAAAGAGTAATGAGCACCAAACCACATAATATTTATTCATGGAACAAAAGACACAGGCATGGGAGAGCAGGGAACAGAGGCAGCTCCTGGTGTGGAGAGAAGAAAAGCTGGACATTTGAAAGGCGCTCCTCACTCTGATCCCTGGTGACACTGGGTTCAATTTATAGGGAAATCCAAACCTTTGGGCTCCCCCATTCTTCCCTGGGAGCCCCCAACCCCCTTCCAGCAATTCTCTACTCAATGCTTAGAGACCTTGCTGCTGAGAACTGAGGTAAGCAAAGGTAACTCGCTCCCTAGACTGGACTGTGATCTGTCCAAACATTTCCTTTCTCAGTGAAATTCCCCTAAAAAGCCCCTCCCCACTTTTCTCTGTTATAAGAAATAAGCCAGTATCTCCCAGAATGTTGTAGATAGTTTTTCCCCCTTAGCCCCTTTTCTCTGTATTATGATAACCTCCAATTGCAGATGAGGGCATGCTTGGCCCAGGGAGGAAGAGCCTTGGAAACACGGTGATCCTGGACCTTTGCTAACTTTAGATGACAGCAATTTTATCCCTACCCACTTTCTGTCTTAATCTATATCTGTCATTCTATAAATTTTCTTATTAATGCATAAAATAAAAATAAATGAACAATAGTAAGGCAACCCAACCCATCATTAATCTCTTTCTTTATAGACATTGAGACTGTTACCCTTTGCAAAGGATCCCCAAGTTGGGAGACGCAGGACAAACAGTTAAATCAAGTTGGTGCAGAATGAGACTTTTTTTTTCCCCCCACTTTGGAAGTACTGGGGATTGAAGTCAGGGGTTCTCTACCACTAAGCTATACCTCCAGCCTTTTTTTATTTTTAAATTTGAGACATTCTTGCTAAATTGCCCAGGCTGACCTTGAACTTGTGATCCTCTTGCCTCAGCCTCCTCAGTTGCTGGGATTACAGGCCTGTGCTGAGGTGCCTGGCTAAGTCATATTTCTTGAAAGTCACTTCCCCAACTGCATGAGCCAGCAAAGCAAAAGGAAAACTATTATTTAAGGTAAGGTAACTACTAAACAAAGGTTCCTCAAAAATGACAACTTATGCTGAGAGAGGTTAATGTCAAGGGCCCAATGAACAACCTAGGAATTTTAACCCCAGCAGCTGGGTTGCTATTTCTCCCTTCCATATTTACTACTCAGTATCTTGAATTTCTCCATTTTAAAAAATTTCTATTTTTAAAATTAAAAAGATTTTTTTAAAAAAAAAAACTATAGAAAATGTTTTTGTTTTTTAAATCACAAAAGTAGCCTCTTCCTCCCCAAACCCTGAGCTACCCCTACAGTTGTGAATTTTAACACTGAAGAATTTCTTATCTGGATAATTTCCCTCAAGCTGGTAACCGAATCCTTTTCCAAAGCAATGCTCTCTCCTCTTCTCCCTCTTACAGTCTCATTTCTGCAAGTCTGTCAAAGCTAATTATCTCTCTTCTCAAATTTATTGCTCTTCAGCGTATCATAAGCACGTATATTACAAAAAGTTGAAAAAAAAAAAACAAGTGAAATGTGCACTACACTGTGAAGGTAAAGACAGACATAAATAATTATTCAAAGTATCCACTGTCTCTGTTAATAAGAGTAAAGAAGATGGCATTAGAAAAACCAGATGAGAACACCGAAGACAGCCAATCCCCTTTCCTCTTCCTTATATGGTGGTTCCCACCCCACACTACCAGACACTCCTACACCATCACTTTAGGTTAAAGAGGGAAGCAAAGTTCTCAGGTTTGCAATCCTTTGACATTCCAGACCACAGATAAACACAAAGCCGACCAAACCAGTAACACAAACACCCAGGGCTCAGGAAGAGAACAAAGCCAGGCCTCTCACAAGCACACACCATCATTAAACTCCCCTGCTTGAAACTATTGTTCCTTAGTCCTTGAGTGTCCCAATTCCAATCTCAACCACAAATTTAAAAGTTAATAAAAGGCCCTGAATGATTCATATCAGTCCTTTAACTCTAAGAATCAGATACAAAAGGATCAAACATCCAAAAAGCAACATGGCATGTGAATTTCAATAGCCTGGATGCCACCTATCCCTGATCCCCAAAGAACCAGTTTGTCATACTTTGTCATCCCCAAAATCACCTTTCCATGTCTCCAGTTAGCTGCAGCCTACAGACATTTCCACTCTAACAATACGACTTGCCAAAACTATTTTTGAGTGTGGTTATGTAGCGTCATGACAAACAACTTTTTCAAATATTCCTTCAATGGGTTTTTAGAATCAGGCAGCATGAAATCCAAATCTGAAATCATGTTTCCATGCTTCACTAAAGAAAATGAACGTGTTTTTAAAAATTCAATAGCAGCTGTGCACTACTTAGGAATTCCTAGTTAAACTCCAAAATCCACTTTCAACCATTTAGCCATAACAACTTTTAAACTGAGAAAGCTGTTTCTTCATATAAACCACCTCTGTTTACCAAACATCAGAGAATCTCCGAGTAAAGGGTTACTACAGGATCTGAATGGTGAATGTTACCGTCCATGAGGTGACCTGCTGCCACTACTACAGCCACAGGGTCCCCATGGAGAAAGGGTGCATCTAGCACAGTGCCCTGGAACTGAAGGTGATAGGAGCCAGGAACAGAAGACAGAGCTGGAGAAGGGAATGTCACTCCTCCACACCCCACCAGCAACTCCAGCTTTATTATCACTTAGATATCTGAAGCTCAAACTCAGAATAAACCATTAAAATAATTTCATCTCATTTCTTTGACTTACTCTCCAGAAAATTCTACTGAACTCATGTGACATAAGTCAAATGTCTTGGCATAAATGTTAACATTAACCCCCTAGATATTCTTGTTTATGAATTCATACCCACAGTTATTGAGCTGTCTTCGTGGCTGTCCTGTCAAGATTTGCCTGGAAATTTTACATTTTTCTTTAAAAAAAAAAAAAAAAAAAAGGAAGGGTGGGCTGGGGCTATGGCTCAGCGGTAGAGCATTCATCTTGCATGTGTGAGGCCCTGGGTTCGATCCTCAGCACCACATAAATGAAATAGAGTTATTGTGTCCACCTACAACTAAAGAAATATTTTTTTAAAAAGCAGGTTTGAAATATCTACTTTTTCTAAGTTATATATGTATTTATATATATGTATATTTTAAATAAGGTAAAATTTACTTATAACAAGGTAAGATTTGCTCCTAGTCATTTTATTACTTATTTCAAATGATCTCTGGACTCTTTCAAAGAACTACAGTAAAACATTTCCCAAAGGAATTAAAAATTAGATGTTTATCACAGCAAATCTCAATAGCCTGTGGAGAAGTTTTTATCTAATATTATAATCAGGTAGCAGTGAGCTAACTAGGACTCAAAACATTTCAACATAAAGGTAAGGGTTATACTTCATGCAAAATGCAAGACATTTATCTACCTTGTATGTAGGTGAAAATCATCCTTAAAAGAAAATATTCTAGAGCGAGAGAGAGAGAGAGCCAAGAAAAATCAGTAGCAAACACACACAAAAAAATCAGTAGCAAACACACAGGCTAGAAAGAACAACAGAAAAGGTAACAGACCAGGAAAAGCCAAAGACTAGAATTCTATTGCATGACCAGAGCAGCACCTTTAAGAACCTCTTAGTTTATAATATAAGATGGTCTAAGTTCAGCTAAGGGGAGAAGTTTTCTATTTTCTGTGTTCAACCAATCTTGCTAATTTAAGCAAGAAAACAGAAGAAATCTAGCTGTGTTTAGGATGAAGCCTTCCCTAAAGCCTGAACTGAGCACACAGCTGAATTTTCCTGGTTGGCCAAAGATTTTTCTAAGATGCTGTGTGACTGCTAAGTGACCTTAAGTGGCTAATCAGCATAAATGAAAGCACAGTGCCCAATATTTTTGGAATCACTTGGTAGAGGAAGTGTAAGTATATAGACCCCATCTCTCACCTTCCTACCCTTAATTTATGTCCCTGGTTCATCTCACTGTCACCTACACCTTGCTTAAGCTTCCAGGTGCTACTGTGACCAAAGTGAACCAAGGTAGTAGCGATGGGGAAAGGAAGTACACACAAGGCCAGAGGGGTGTGAGGCCAGGAGAGAACAAAGTTGGGGGCCTCCTAGCAAGGACCAGCACCACCACTGTTTTCGTCAGCTACTTCACTGCTGTGACTAAAAAGACCCAACCAGAATAATTGTAGACAAGGAAAAGTTAATTTGAGCACTCAGGGTTTCAGAGGTCTTAGTCCATAGAAGGCTGGCTCCATTCCTCTGGGCTTGAGGTGAGGCTGAACATCATGGTGGAAGAGTATGGCCCTGAGGGAAGCAGCTCACATGATGAAGCAGAGAGAGAAAGACTCCACTTGCCAGATACAAATACATACCCCAAAGCCACCCTGCAATGCCCCACCTCCTCCAGCCACAGCCCACCTGCCTTCCATTATCACTCAGTTAATCCCATCAGGGGATTAGTTCACTGATTGAGTTAAGGCTCTCACAACCCAATCACTTCTCCTCTGGACCTTCTTGCATTGTCTCACACGTGAGCTTTTTGGGGGACACCTTCCATCCAAACCATAACAACCATTACCTTACTCTGGGCTCCCATTCAGACGGACTGGATATCCCAAAGACTACCTGAGCAGGTGAGAACTGTTTCCTGGGAGAACATGGCTGTCCAGAAAATTGAGCCACTCAGGTGACCTTTCCAGGAAAGACCACTGCAGTCAAGTCAGTGCAGAATAATGTAGTAACTGAGAATGTGGATGCTGGAGCCAGACTGCTCCAGCTACTGTAAAAAGATAGACTTGGGTCTCCACCCAACGAAGTTGTGATGCCAGAGGAAATCAAAATAACAAGAACTCTGAGGATGGGCTGTGGAGGGCCCACTTCAACACCTGTGAATAGAGAACACTGCTAGGACCTCTCGCTGTCTAAACAAACGCAGTAAGGCCACTGTTGAGGCAAGTCCATTTGGATGCATTTTCTACAGTTGGCCTGGTCAGCAGGTTGTTATTACCATGTTACACAGATGACTGGATTAGTCAGGGTAATTTAACCTGCAGGAAGTGGCAACTTCAAGACCTGAGACTTTGAGGACCACTCAACTATGCACCATGGACACCCCAGGTACTACATCACGAGCTGAAGCTCATTTTACAGATAATAAAGCCATACAATCAGGCCTGTGAAACACCAAGCTCAGGACAGGAACAGAGCCCTGCAAACTTATTCAGGGAGGTGAGTTCCCCACTTTGACAGAGTGAGCATCAACGGTAAATCAGCCTTCTACTTCGGCCTCCTCTTTAGGGCCAGCTGAAAAGAAGGACCATCATTTCTATACCATGTTATTTGCTAGATATACAGCCTCTCTAAGTTCGGTGCAAAGACCAAGGTAGTTACTAAGTTGATACTTTGTTTTAAGCCACATTTTTAAGGAGACACAATTATCCTCTGCCCTAAAAGGGGCTACGCTAAGGGTCAGGTACCATATTAAACCATATTAGATTAAGATACATTTGTGCCATCCTCTTTCTGTTTATACATATTAAATACATAGAAAGAACCCTACATCTGTGCTACAGAAATTGCCATGTATGTTCAAGGAATGTATGGATAAGGATGTTGCAACATTTAATTAACAGAAAAGAAGAGGCTAATCAGAGTGTTTATCAATAGGGGATCATGCAATTAATCATAGAACTTTCACAGCATGCAGTGCTAGGTGGGCAGTTAAAAAGAATGAGTCAAGAATCTAGCTGGGTGTGGTGGCACATCCCTATAATCCCAGCAGCTCCAGAGGCTGAGGCAGATGGATCACAAGTTGGAGGCCAGCTTCAGCAATTTAGTGAAACCTTAAGCAACTTAGTATGACCCTGTCTCAAAATTAAAAGGGCAGGGGATGTGGCACAGTGGTTAAACACCCCTGGGTTCAATGCCCAGTACAAAAAAAAAGAAAACAGAAAAGAATCTATATGTTCCAATTGGGGCAGATCTCTAAAATATATAAAATGGAGGGCTGGAGATACAGCTCAGCGGTAGAATGTCTACCTAGCTTGCTCGAGGCCTTAGTTTGATCTCTAGCATCAGACAGAAATAAATAAATAAAACGCATTAAATGGGGGGGAAAGTGTATCTTAAAACAATACACATGATTCAATTTATATAGAAAAAAACTAATGTACAATCATATGTAATATATAAAATACATGTAAGCAAACAGAAGAGGGTTAGGAGAGCAAGACCCTAACCTACAGTAACATCTAAGAAGGGGAACACCATGAGGGAAGGAATTAAGTCACTTCTAGAATGCTTTCTTTCACTTTGTAATTGATTCAACAAATACTTAGAGTATCTCCTATGTTCAGGTAGTTTCTTTTGGAGTCTTAAAGATTAAAAAAAAAAAAAAAATGAATACAGAGACAAAGTCCCCATGGTTCTCCTTCTCCAACATTCCAGCCAATTGAACAGCTCTGGCTGGGACACTGCCACTCACCGAGACAGCCCATTCCATCTTTGAGCAGCTTTAATTTTCATAAAATTGGTTTTTAAAATATACATTATACTGAAACCTGGCTCCTAATAACCGCCAACCTCTGATCCTAAATTTATCCCCTTGAGGCCATGAAGAGCACATCTAATCCTTTCTTCACAGGACACAGCCCTTCATACATTTTAAGGAAGCAATCCTATCACCCCCTCGGTCAGACGAAACACCCCCAGGTTTGTTCCCCCACTCTGTGCTCCTGCTTGTGTCTTCCCAAATGTGGTCCTCCTGTTGTAATTTTTCTTACAGCTAATGTCAAGTCATGAGCATGGTGCTACAAGTGTCACTTAGGAAGGAAAAAAAGAAAGAAGGAAAGGAGGGAGGGAGAGAAGAAAGAAAGAGAGAGAGAGAGAAAGAAAGAAAGAAAGAAAGGAAGGAAGGAAGAAAGGAAGGAAGAAAGAAAGAAAGAGGTAAGAGGGAGGGAGGGAAAGAAACAGCTAAAGGGAGGGGGGAGGAAAGGGAAAAGAAAAGGACTAACTCTCCTCACTTTCAGTAAACATACCTCAATCTTATTTCTCACCATGCCAAGTAATTTCCTCCCTCAAAATAACTGTGAAATAAATTCTGTCATTTTGCTACAGAAAGCAATGCTTGCAAGAAGATACAAACCATTTAGCACCCTTAGGCTTTTCCTAAATGTTAGTTTATTAATTGTTTCCATTAACATGTCTGACAAAACCACAAATACCATTTCAGGAAGTTAATCTGCAATGTGCAACTGTGCCCTGCTGTCGTCCAATGAGAACCAGGATATCCCCTTCACCACTGAATCCCCAAGTAGCTAGAATACAGCCCCACAGGCAACTGTTGCCCCCTGCAGATTCCTTAGACCTTGGCCTAGGGATGAGTGAAATAAGCCTCAAATCACTCAATTTTCAGTCTACATTTGGGCAGGAGGTAACAAAGTAATTTTTTTTAATATTTATTTATTTACTTTAGTTGCGCACAATGCAATGCATTTATGTTTACGTGGTGCTGAGGATCGAACCCGGGCCGCGCACGCGAGCGCTCTGCTGCTGAGCCACAACCCCAACCCCAACCGGTAACAAAGTAATTCTAACATGCCAGGTGCAGTGGCCCACGCCTATAATCCTAGCCACTCAGGTGGCTGGGGCAGGAGGATCCCAAGCTCAAGCCAGCCTTAAAATAAAAAATAAAAAGGGCTGAGGATGCAGCTGGTGGTCAAGTGCCCCCTTAAATGGGTTTTGTGGTTTTGTTAGACATGTTAATGGAAACAATAAGTGCCCAGTACCAAAAAATAAATTTCAAAAAAATTTGTGTATATAGCTAACATTTGTGCAGCACGCTATAGTACTAACTCATGTGTTCCTAACATTTGTTCCAGAGATGAAAAGAAGAACAACTGTTCATCTCCTGACAGGCAAGGGGACAGAGCTGACAATCACAAAGTAAAAGGCAAAAGGTCCCAGGCCAGCTAAGACAGAACTAAACAGCAGCACAGTTGTCTACTAAGGGCTTTCTACCTCCCATTGCAGTGCTACCTCACTCCATTCGGAAGCAGTAAGAATGTTTTCAAAACACGAGTAAAGCCATATTGTATAAATCCAAGCCTTGCCATATTTTCAATTTTCTAGGGATGCTCCTTCTTACAACTGGGGTTTCTCAGCAGCAGGAGTACTGACATTTGAGATCAGATAGTGCTTTGTTGTGGGTACCTTACAGGACATTTAGCAGCATCCCTGGCTTCTTCTACCCATTAAACATCTGGAGCACCCATAAGTTTGTGACAAAGAAAAATGTCAAATGTTCCTTCTTGTCAGTTGGGGCATGGGGCAAAATCTCTCCCAGTTGAGAATCACTGAATTAGAGGAATTTCATAGTCATTCCATTCAGATGGCAGTAGTAATCATTTAAGAGAGCAATCTTAGGAACATGAATTTTTCCCCCAGATACAAATAATGTAGGAATTAGCTCTTGAAAATTCACATCCAAGTTTCACCGAGGTCTGCAGGTCCAGGATAGACTACTAAAAGCAGAGTTTTCTTCTGTAAACTTTCAAAGCACCAGGACATGGTTTACCACAAATGGGCAAAACCAATCCTCTCTTATACCTATCTCCCCCGCCATCCATTCCAGCGATGCCTCCAAACTGTGTCTCCTTTTTCTTCTCCCTTCCTGTTAGCTCCTTAAAGCTCTTTACTGGGGAACCAGCCCTTTAGATACACTCTCATTCACTGAGCTACTTTCAGCATCTAACAAACAATCAAAGACAGAAAAATAACCCACCACTGTGACGATAAAGGATGTGAACAGAGCTTGTCTTTTAGAGCCCTGCGATCTTTTTGAGTCACAGGCACAAGGCAGGTTGAACCTACACAAATGCATTTGTGGCTCTTCTGCCTTTTCCCTTGACCAGGAAGGAAGCCCCTGTCCTGACAAATGTCCTGGAGTGGAGAAAGATGCTGGAACAGGGATACACATCCCCATATCCTAATCTCTTCCCAAGCAGAAGTTAATACTGATGCAATGGAGGTTTGCAGGATTCATAAATGTGAAACTTGACACAACCAGATTCTACCCACCAGGATGGGAACCTCAGGGTTATAAGGGAAATTCTGAAAGTTGCTAGTTAAGAATGAAATGTGTCACTGAAGTTGTCTACCGTTGGTAAGCCATTGTTAAAGGGGATGAATGTTAGTTATTAGTATTCTAAAAGATTCTACTTCAACATAAGATCATTTCCAGCCAATGAGAGGATCCATATAATTAAAAGGAGGTGCCTAATTTATTCTTAAGGAATCACTTTCCTCTGTCAGAGCAAACACTGCAAGACTTTTGAGATTTTTATTAAATTCTCACAAGAACAGTATCCAACCCACCCACCCACACACACACGCACACACTTGCACGTGCAAACCCAAAACAAGGAAAACCTGTGACATATTAGTAATTTCCTTTGCATGTGCATATGTGGCCCTAAAGGAATGGCTGTGTTTCTTTCCCAAATGCAGAAAGGAACTCAAAAGCCTCTACATTTTATCAGATGGAATAGCCATGTAGACCAAAACACAATAAAAACAAAGTGTGTGCTCCTCTTTTATCCACTGAATAGAACCCTATGATGTTTGAGTATTTGTTAAACAGTGAAGCCTCAACTCCATTTTCTGAGTGATTTTATCCAAACTTGTTTTGTTCTTTATACTTTATTAGATTTAAATTTTTTAAAAAATAAGTAAAAGAGAATTAATCAGTTCTTGATAGCTGATTGTCTCAAAACTATATTTCCAACTCATGAACCTAAATAATGGAGTTTTGGAATGTGTCTGTTTGAAAAGAATGGTGTATTTTTTGATGGAAATTAAATTTGGGAGGGGGTGTTAAAACTGTTCAGCAATCATCTATAAATCAGTTTTTTTAAAAATTTTTTTTTTCCAGATACCAATTAGTTTGAAACAAGAGGAATGTAGAGCATTTTCCTTACAATGTCATAGGATAGATGAGCAAGAGCCTGAAGCCTAAAGTAGCTAAGAAGTCACTAGCATCAATTACAATGCTGACTCAAAAAAAAAAAAAAAAAAAAAAAAAAAAAAAAAAAAAAAAAAAAAAAAAAAAAATCTGGTATTCTCTTAAAACTAGCTAGAATAATAATGAAACCTACAAAGAATACACATTGTCAAAGCCCGGGATGCAAGGACACGACTTCGAACTTTAACTTCTCTGAAGCACCATGGGTTGTGTACCAATATGGCTGAATGAATGAAATTAAAAATCCGATCTATTCTCTATTATTTGTGCTAAGGAAGGGTAAACAATGTCTCAAATCAAATCCACACAAAATCCAAAGCAGTGTCTTACCCAGTTGTTTCATTAGTTATGAGAGCCAGAAGCACCAAAATTAAATTTCTCCTCTTCTTATTGCTTCTTCTCACTCTTTGGTAGAAGTGTTAAGGACCAGGGGAAAGACCAAAAGGTCCGCAGCAGGAGGGGGAAGGGAAAACACAGCCAGCAGCTGCAGCTTTAGGATCTGAAAACTCAATAATCAGCTCTGGAGGAACAGAGTAGAAAATGTAAAGCTATTTGAGAGACTTAAGAGGCATATATTATGAATACCTTGAGAGTGAGTTTTAAATATGTTCTTCTTTGTAAGAGATGAATGTCTGATTGATTGATTTTACACTTCTCTATGATGGATAATGTGGAAAAAGAATTTAGCCATCCTAAACTCAAGAGTGTGGCACAGGACTGTTAATGAACAAACACAGAACGCTCATCACAAATATATTTCTACAAGTGGCCTTAGATAAAAGAGAAGTACTTCAATTGAGTCTAAGAATTACTATGCAACATGCCATGTGGTTTATTATACTAGAGTACTAGAGTTCTTCTATGGCATCAGCAACAGTGTATGTGGTGGGGGGAGAGGGTGGAAAGAGAGAGAGAAAGAGAGAGAGAGACTGACTTCCATTTCTTCCTACCCAAACGAATGATCCCCATCAGGAAATCTCTTTTAGTTGACTATTGGTCTCACAGAGGACTATAGATAATAATTTCCTTTAACTTGACTTTAAGGTCTAAAATCCTTATCCTTTTTACAGAATGTCACCGGACCATGTACAAGGACTGCTCATTTCTCTCATGTTAGGTGGCAGAAAACTTGCAAAAGGTTCTAAAGTTTCACTTCATAACTCTAAAAAGACAGGATAGAAAGAGCACATACACTAACAGCAGCTTTCCCTGGGAAAGACTCAGCCTGAGGAGCATTTTGTAGATTAAGATTAATGATTAACAGACTGTACTCCTACTTTCTGACCACTGGCTGCCCAGGACTAAAGAAAGTGTGCCACAAAGAATTAGATGTATTGGAGCTTAAGGGGGAAAAAATGTTTCTTGAGAATAAAAGACCAGAACATGTTTAGGACAGAGAAATCCAACTTCAAAAAAGTTTCCCACAAACTTCTTAAAGCACACTATGTTGGGCTATGGGAAGTTTTTTAAAAGACAGCTAGGTCCTATCCTCCACAACAGAACAGGACAAGCCAATGAAAAGGTTATCGCAGGAAAGATTTAGAAATAGATTATAGTATGAGCCTGTGAAAAAACTTGGATACAGAGTCAGAGTGTCACCTTCAGCAGGATCAGGAATAGCAAACCCAATTCATTTATAAGAGGGTTTAGCACTGGGCTAATATGTTGACATTGCCTGGATCTCTTTCAGGAATGGATTAGAACGTTTTGGCCAGGGTGCAGTGGTCTCCAATACTCAGTCATTAATATATCAGAATCAAGTGAACTTTATTTGATAAACTCTTCAGAGCAAGGGTCACATGGATTTATGTAGTCTGTAAATGCTCTATAAATTAAACACACTCCCGAAGTTATAATGGTGGTAAACGCAGTGAAAAGATCCTGAAAACAATATGGGTTTAATTCATGTGGAGTAAGACAACCACCATTTTGAAATTTTGAAAACTTCATTGCGGTGCTGTTCAACGTACCTGAATGATCACCTCCTTGTCAAGTCAATTTACCTTCTGGCTTGAAAATGAATTTGCCAATTGAACTTTAGTTTAAAACTATAACCAGGACCTCAGCTCTAAGTACAGCAAATAAACAACAACTCCATTTGTTCCCATAAAAAAAAAACAAAACAAAACTATTTTAGGAAAAGACACCTTTGTGACTGGGATTCTTTAATAGGTGGAATCAAGAGTTCTCACCAACAAGCATTTAGAGGGAAAAGCCCCTTGCTATAAACAAAGTGGTGGTGGTTGGGGTTGGGGTGGGAGGTCAGCTGACTGTCTAGAAAGACCTCCTAGCTGAGGTTAAGCAATTTCAAAACTAGAAGCCCCACCTGCTCCATCAGCTGCACCATTGAGAACCCAGACAAACTCCAATCCTATAAAACAGTAAAACAATCCAAAAGTATAAAGCCCTCATTAGATTGCCTTCTTAACCCAAGCCAGGCAGAAAGAGAATTAATCAATATTTTGTACTTTCAACATATTGGCCCCAAGAAGGTAAACAATAGCAATAAAACAGAAAGAAAAAGAATCCTATTCACCTTTATTTTTATCATCGTCCTTATTATTATTTGGCTGTGGTTGATCATCGTTTTTCTTAAAGGCTTTCCAAATGGAGAGCCCAATCTGAGAACTACATTTAATTGCTCTGTGCCTCATGGAAGCACAACTATAA
Source organism: Tamias sibiricus (assembly GCA_025594165.1). Lineage (NCBI taxonomy): Eukaryota > Metazoa > Chordata > Mammalia > Rodentia > Sciuridae > Tamias > Tamias sibiricus. The sequence goes on along the minus strand of CM046665.1, from coordinate 129,500,921 downwards.
TTCAGGGGTCAATTCAAGAAAATGAAGATCAACATTTTCTTCCTAACCTCTGTCTTTAAGATTTTATCTCACACATAAGCTAAGTTAAAATAGTCTTCATTTCAGAGGCTGATGTGAATTTTTAAACTAATTATTTTGAAAGGAAATGTAACTTGTAGCGAGGATGATGTTAATTTTTCTTTTTCTTTTTTTGGTACACAGAATTTATACACAACTCTTTGCTTAAGATTTAAGGCTGTTTATTTTCATAACATTCATCACACATACTTCGCACTGCTATCAGTGAGAGATGCATATGTGAAACAGTGGAAGCTAGAATATAATCCTATTCTGTGCATGGCCTTGGTGCCAAGTGTAGTCAATAGGCTAAATTGTTGTCACAAAAATTGATAGGAAAATTTTTTTATTTTCTCGCAATCATTTTTCAAGTCTCTCTTGTCACCTTGCTGAACTGCGATTCATTATGAAATTTACAGCTGATGTCTTCATCTATTCAAGTAAGCATCATCTTTTCATTTGCAAAAGTAGCTCTGGCTTGGGCTTGCGCCTCCCAGGTAACGTCAGGACGCTGGGCTCGCTTCCACCTGCGGGTGTATTACAACCGAGGCACGCGCACCCCGAGTCCTCCCTACCCATCCCAAAGCTTATTGGTAAGAACATAACCCAAACACGAAAACTTTGTGGTCGCAAACTCTTCTGCTCTCGCCGCGATCAAAAGCGACCCAGCACTGGGATCGACACTGGCTTTTGTTCCAGAGTCGCCCAGCTGGCGAGGTAAGGGCCTCGATGGACTCCATCACCTAGGGTCGTGATTCCGTGGGACGGGAATTTTGGAATCTCAAGCAAGACGCCCATTTCTACGCAATCCGTGAGCAAGGGGTGTACACACACACACACATACACACACACACACACGGAAAGGGGGCGAGGGTGGGTAAAGCTGAAATCCTAAATGCCTTTCAAATTCTACGCCAGTCTCAGGTTCACAAAGTGGGTCTCCACCACTGAGGGCGCGAGCGGGGCGGGGACTGGAAGAGAAATGGGTACAAGAGGGGTACCCAAGCTGCAGGTCCCGCCCCGCCTCCGGGTACAATCAGAAAAGCTACAGTGTGTCAGTGGTTTTCGGCTTCCTGTTTGTAAAGCGAGAAGCTCCCTCCCCGACTCTGAGACCCCGGTTCCTCCAACCGAGTCGGCCCCTCTTCGCGCAGGCGGCCGGGGGGCGGCGGAGGGGGCAGGGCCGCGGGCGCAGCGCCCCTCCCAGCCGGCCGCCCTGGGCTGAGCTGGGCCGCGAGGCGGACAAAGCGCCTCCCGCTCCCTCCCCCACGGCCGCGTTCCAAAAGGGAGGGGGAAGGCGGGCCGGAGGGGCCGGGGGAGGAGGAAGGGAGGGGAGGAGCAGGGGGAGGAGGGAGGCGCTGCCGGCGGGACCGGGCAGCATCTTGCCCAGGAGGAGGGAGGGGAGGGAGGAGGGAGGGGAGGGAGGAGGGGCCGGGCGGCCTCGGGGAGCGGGGAGGAGGGCAGGATTCTTGAAGCCCAAGATAAACAAATTGTTCCTCTTCACGTGCGGGGCGGGGGGAGGTGGGGAGCGAACGCCGCAGCTTCCCCTCCCCCAAGCCGGCTCTTTGTCACCGAGCGCCGGGCAAAAGCCCGCGGCGGCACCGACACCACCCTCAGCGTGCCGAGGACTCCCAGACCCCGGACGTGCGCGATTGGTACACCGCACACACACAGGCCGCCCGCGCCGGGCTCTGCGCGGCCGATCGAGGCGCGGAGTGCAAGGGAGCGGGCGCGCTCCAGCTAGCATTCCCACCGCCTCGCCATCCCGCGCACCACGGCCCCAAGCCGGCCAGCGCGGTGGGGGAAGGAGTGCAGACACCTTTCCCAAGCTTCCGCCCCCCACCCCCGACCCCCGCCCCCCACCAGAAAGGAAAGCCAAAGAACCGGAGAGAGGAGATAAGAGAAAGGATTCCACCCTCAGGGTTAGGGGATGGGAACTGCCCCTTCCTCCCCTAGAAGTTAAGCCATTGGCTGTTCATCCTGCCTCAAACCCACCCACCCAGCCATTTAAGCCTCTTTCACCTCCCCGCTATCCTCCACTCCCCCGGGCTCATTACACAGGCCTGGAAAGTTGGCGGGGAGCGGGGAGGGAGCGGGGCGGGGGTGAGGCGGAGAAGACTGGGTGCAAGCAAGTTTAGGAAGAGGAGCGGAGACAATCTCAAGCCAAGTTGTGCCGCGGAGACTCTGGGCGCAAGCCCAGGGCGTAGTAGCTCTTGCCTCCCGCCCCCGCTGGGCCGAGTACCTCCCGACCCTCCAGACTGCTCCACCTGCCGGGCTAGCCCCGGGTCTCCTTCGGCGAGCGCAGCGCACCCGCGCCCCGCATCCGCGCGCGCTCCCGCGAGCGCGCGCGTAGCCAGCCTCGCTCGTTTCTCACCCACTTCAAAGTTCATTCACAAAACTCTCAGACTTTCTCAGCCCAACGGGGGTGAGCTTGGGAGGGGAGGAGAGACTCTCCCTTCCCCCTTCCCCTTTCCCCCAAGGGGTTGAGGGCCCTGTGCCCGCCCAGAATCTGCGACAGCATCAATTTCTCCCTACACCCGGCGGATGTGCAGAGAGGGGTGGGCGAAAGGGGACGGGTCCGAGGAGGCTAGGCGGCGCGGCGAGAGATGGGGAGGGGAGCGGTAAAGAGGAGGAGCAAGGTTTCAACTCTGGGGTTCACTCTCTTTCAAATCCGTATCTAAGAAAGGGAGGGGGGAAACTTTTCCAGCACCTCACTCCGACGCTCCTCGAGGCTCCCTCCGCCCCTCGCAGTCGTGACTGGCTTCTCCCCCCGCAACCCCCTCCTCCCCAAATCTGACAACCCTGACAGATTAACAGGTAGCGGCGACGACAGCTTTTTCCCTAGGAAAAGTTGACGTTAACCCTTCGGCTTCATCCCACCTCACCCACGGTGCAAATCAGACAGACCCTCACACACCCAGTAAGAAGCTCACGCCCCCCCCCACCCCACGCGCACCCCAAGCCCGCTGCCAGTGCGCCCTCACCATGATCAGCGTGTGGTTCCTCTGCTCCGCCGAGGCAGCCTCCGCATCTTGCTGGGGTTTGCTCGGGTGCTGCTGCTTGCCGGTGCCGGCGCCCGATTTCTTGGCCCTCTGCTCCAAGGTCCGCTGGTAGAGGCTCACCGTGTCCCGGCGCTCCAGCTCCAGCTGCTCCACCTGAGCCTGCTGGTACCTGTTCTCGCAGTTGACGTGGTGCCGCCGGCAGCCCTCGATGCGCTGGCGGAGCCGCTCGACCACCGTGCTGTGCTTGGGGACGACCGCCGAGCTGCCGCCGGGGCCCCCGGAGCCGCCGCCGCAGCCGCCGGCAGCGGGGGTGATTGCTACTCGGAGCAGCGGGAGTACTATTGGGAGTATTATTCACACCGATCCCGGCCCCGCCGAGGCTGCTGTTCAGGCTACTGTTGATGCAAATACTACTGCCATTCGCGGCAGCAGCGGGGGCTGCGAAATCCCCCATCCTGCTCCCCGGGCACACTATTTTGGAAGAACTTTTTTTATCCACCCCCCTATCAGCCTCCTCCTTGGGTCCAAGGATTAAAATAGTTTAAGTGGAACGCGGGGGAGACGCAAGCACATGGATGGAAACAGCGATCCCGACAGGGCGAAAAAAAGGGGGAGAGATTTTGGGGTGGTTTTTTTGTTTCCTTTTTTTAAACTGTAAAGCTGGAGGGGAAAAAAAGGGGGGTGTTATCGGAATACCATCAGACACCTATCAACAAAAAGAATCACAACAAACTGAGCCAGCAGCAAATCGGGTTGCAACTCAAGGGGAGATCCGCTCCTCGCCTGCCTTCTTTTTATAATCCATTATTTTCTAATAAATTCCAGGAGATTTCCGGTGGTTGGCAAGCATTTTCTCCCTACGTACCGAAAAACACACCCCATGTACACACACAAGCATATGCCTCCAGTGCGGACACGCGCGACACACACTCACTCCACACCGCATCGGAAAACGGCAAGCTTGCTTATTGCATTTTCCTTCCACAAAAAAGTTTTGGTGTTTATGCCGCCCCGTGTTCTCAAAGTACTTTGGCTGCTCAGTTGCATTTCACAGGAACCTAGATATCGAATCCTCGGGCAGGGGGAAGTAAACACATGGACAGTCCGAGGCGACTGCAAAAGTAGATCGGTGAAGTCCTTTGGAAAACGCCGCGCGGAGAGCAGCCCCTAACGCTCGGCTGGGCTGCCGCTGCCGCCGCTGCTCCTGCCACCATCACAATGATCAACTGCTCGCCGCCGCCGCCGCCTCCTCCTCCTCCTCTCGCTCCTCCACCTCCTCCTCCTCCTCCATGCCAGCGGAGTGATATCAGGACGCGCGAGCTCAGTAAACACGGCAGCGGCGGCGGCTGGAGGCCGTGAGACAAGCCCGGGGACACGGCGCAAAACCCGGCCCGGACTCACCCGGCAGGAGCGGGCGCGGCACGCACCGGCACCCGGCGCCCGGCTCCCGCCTCCCTTGCCTCGCCCTCCCCGCCCCTCCCACGCCCCAACCTCACTACTACCCAGACTGGGAAGCCTGAGCCGCCAGGAACCGGGAAAAGAAAGATTCTCGGGGATCTCAGGAATGAATCAACTTTTGACCTGTGTGTGCGTGTGTGAGTGTATATGTGCATGTGTGTACGTGTGTGTGCGCGTGCGCCCGCGCGCGCGCGCGGGGACAACCACGGGGACGCGCCTGGCTGGATTTCCTTATTCCAAGCGAGGTAGCCTGTGAACCCAAGTTGTTGTTATACATTTATGCATTATATTGCAGAACTGTGCATGACCAGGCAGAAACATTCAGCCTCACAGCAGTCGTCTGTCATTTCCATCCATGTGGAAAAAGAAAGGCAAATGAGTGACTTGTTTTTCAAACACAGGTAATAAGTCCTCGCTAGTAACAAGCCTGCTCATGGACACTTGTTAGAACTCTGGACCAGTCTTAACACAAATACCGAATTCTGAATAAACAGAAAAAAGCACCAAAAAACTTGCAATATTATTTAATTCACTGTATGTGATGATTGTTATTAAGACAATTATTGTTTTACTTACCCTTGGGGAAAAAATAAAATAAAGCAAGCAGGGACTTGGAGGTGAGACTAACAGTACATTTTAACAGACTGTTTTGAACACTAGGTGCTAATGACAGCAGTAATTAAGGGCCCTTCGTAAATCAAGTGGAAAGATTGCAGATTTCATGGGCTAGAACTATAAGAAAAACACAGCATTTCACAGTTTGTCATGACCAAAACAAAAACAAGCAAAAATAACAGGCTTACTTTATGGCTGGATATATTTCTGTTTCAATGAATTCACAGCAAGTGCAATTAAAAGGGAATGGTGACTGCGAAAGCAATCTAAACTTTTCATTTTATCATGGAAAATTATCTTTCCTAATATTGCACATCAAAAAACAATAAGAAGGATCAAATATCATGGAATCTGGACTTAATCCATGGCATATACATAATTTTACAAAAGTTGAAATGGAAAAACTGCTAACATTTCTGTGATCATTGGTAACATAAATCTTAATTGTGAGATGTTAATTATAAGGCATTTTGTATTACCTCAATAAATCTTATAGAATTAGTTTTTAGGGTAAAAATACACCCCAGTTTTCTAAAATAGCCAGGAAGAAAAGAACTTTGGATCTTATGCATTAGTCATGAGATCTGATTTAAACCATCTTCATTTCTTGGCATTGCAGATTAGCATAGGATGCTATTTCTAACCTCATAATGTCAGCGATAAGAAGCTGTATTTTTCTTCAATTAATCAGGTTATATGGTGAACCATATCTTTAACATCCACTAGATCATATGGTAAAATGGGCAGCAAAATGTTATTTCACATGGTGCAAGGCTACCTCTAAGTAGTGAAACCAACAAGAGAGAGTATCTTTTGTTAAAGTTACCGTACTTTTTCTAAGGGCTATATAGTTAATGTACAAACTTCTGGATCAAAACTGCTGCTTTTTCCATCTCAGCCAGAAAATTAAACTGAACTTGTTCTATAGAAAATGAATCCATTCACACTTTAAAAACATGTAAAAAAAATTTGTGATGTTTTAACAAAAAGAGGTACCAAAGTAGCCTTTTTCTTTTTCACATATTTACTAAATAATATCTGTTAACTCAGGAAGCACATGACTTCCCTCAGAGGGGAAGCCATGACTCTGCATTAACTCTTTGCAAGAGTTTAATTCCTAACCCTCCTCTCAACACATAACTGCAACTTGATCCACAAAGACAGCAAATTTGAGGGTCTTGAGCCTTCAGTTTTGTGACATGGGTTCTCATTCTAGATTTTTCTTGTGACTCAGTTTTTCATTGAGATTTTCTCATTTTGTTAAAAAAAAAAAAGGACTTTGGCAGCATCAAAGTATTCTCAGCAAGCTGTTTATTTCACGTGTGTCTCATATGTATCTCACTTATAGAAGGAAACTGAAAATACACAGGAATTTGCATCTTTTCCTTTGGGGAACCATTAGGTGGGGCATCATATTTTGTGGCTTTACCCCCGAAGCCCTCCCATGACAAATGGAGCTATTCTTGAACAACAACAGTGTTCTTTGTTGCTTGATTTTACTTTGAGAGTAGCCTATACCCAAAAGAAAAATCGTTCATTACTCGCAGTCACAACAGACACACCCATCTCCTGAAGTAGCCATAAGCTACTCTTGTAGGACTTTAATGCTGTGTGATGGCCAGAGGGAGAAGAATCTTTGAGAAAACTGACCTGTGCAGTACTCCACTGTGACGTACTTGAGGTCAGAAGACCCATGCTCATTGTGCAGGGTAATTAGAAGCAAGAAGGAGGAAGTGAACAGGACTTGAGTCTTGAACAGCCTAAGCTAGTCAGTCACTTTGAATTACAGATGTTCACCTACTCCCATGACCTTAGAAGAGAGAGACACCTTTATTCTGGCTGCTTCTGGACTCTGGTGATACATTCCTACAAGGCTGCTAACTTTCTTCTCTTTCATTTTTTTTTCTTCTGGGGGGGGGGGAGGGAGGAGGTACCGGGAATTGAACCCAGGGGCTCTTCATCACTGAGCCACATCTCTACACCTTTTTATATTTTATTTAGACAGGGTCTCACTAAGTTGCTAGGGCCTTGCTAAGTTGATGAAGCTGGCTTTGAACTTGTGGTCCTCCTGTCTCAGCCTCTGCTCTCACTGGGATTATAGGCAGGCATCACTGAGCCCAGCCTGCTAACTTTCTTGATCACCATTCTAAACAGCTCCTTGAAAGTCACAGAGAAATTCAAGTTCTAGGGAAGCAATTTTCATCCTTTCCCATCACTAGGTACTGATAGCATGAACTTCTTTGTCTTTTATTTGAGTCTGCTATAAAATAAAACTTTAAGATGGGAGCTAGAGACACATCATGAATGCAGTTTCTCTTAAATGGCAAAAAAAAAAAAAAAAAAAAAAAAAAAAAAAAAAATTATCTGAAATGCCTTAGTGGGATGACAAAGAAATTCCTGTGGCTGTATCCTCAGACTTTGATGGTAACTGTGGATGCCACAGTGACAAGGGCTTGACAAATAAGTACCTGCACCAGGTTGTCCTGCAGCTCTGGCCCTGAGCCAAAGTAGACAGTTCAGAGGATGGAACCAGGTTCTGTTTCCTTTGGCCAACTCTGTCATCTTCCTTTGTCCATCAGATAGCACCCAGTGTCCCAATGACAAGAAGGAGGTCCTAGTGCAGACACTCCAGTTTATGTGCCATTTGTCTATCCTCACAGAGAGGAGCCCAGGCATTCCTGAAGTGCTGGTCGCAGTGAAGCTTGCCCTCCACCCTCTAGCAATAGCTATTGCTTCAATAATTCCACAAGCATGCTTATGGCCTTCTGTGTGCCAGACAGTGTGGTGGGCACTGGGCGTACAGCCTCCCAAGTAGAGAACATAGTCTCAACATCAGTGGATCAGGGCAGTAGATGCCACGATAGGACTAATCTGCAGTTGGTATGGGAACAGATAAGAGACTGCATGCTGGAGGGGTCTAAGAAAGTTTTTTGCAGAAAAATCCACCAGTAGTCTCCTCTAGGATTGTGAGTGTGAGAGGGTGTGATGGGAGATGAAGCGAAGGCTGGAGAGATAAGCAGGAGCCAGATTGTTCAAGGCCATCCAGAAGTTTAGACTACAGTCTTGGGACCATGGCTGCCATTAAAAGGATTTAAGCTCATTTACAAGTTTGACTTTGGCAACACAGCCAAAGTATTATAGTGTTTTCTAAAGTGTGTTCTGAAAACTCTGATCCTATCAGATGCTTCACCAGAAAGGTTTCTGAGCCAAGTAAGTTTAGGAGGTGATCTGAACAGCATCTCTCAGGAAGATTCATTACCACGTTGAAGGTCACAAGAAATCCTGCAGCAAAGCATGTTTAACTTTGTTTAGCCTAACATTGCCAAAAATTCTGATATGTCCCACAGAATAGAACATACTCTAGAAAGCTTAGTGAAGGAGAGAGTGAGAATTGAAGGCAGTTCTAAATCCACTTAAGTTTACAGCCTGTCTGGTATGTGGCTAGAGATCACAGTCCCCTTACCGTCTACCCTGTCTGAATCTCTAGTCCTCAGGGTCAGAGCTCAAGGTTGAATGCTGACCCTTAAGTACTGAGGAAGCAGCCACACAAGGCAGAAGTCCCAGAAGGGGTGTTTGATCAGCCTTGTCCAGAATTAGTCCTCTGAGTATGTTATATTAATATCTCTCTATATAACAAAACCTCCTTACTAGGGGAAGAAAGTTCAGACTCACTTAACTGAAAATCTTAATTATATGATACCTTTAAAGATGAAAAGTTTCATTATTTTTGAAACCTGCAGTCTGTCTAGCTTACCCAATACTGGCCTCTTGGAGCAATTTTAATGATTTCTTTCTACCTAGTAAACCAATTGTATGTAGGTGACATTCCCCATGGACTAGGGGTCTTTCAAAGTTTGTTTCCTTAAGTCATTAAGTATTCCCAGCCAGATCCTATTTGAGTTATTAATTTTCACTTTTTTATTAAGAAGGGGTTTACTGAACCCTCCATGAATAGGAATTTATGGAGTTTATTTTCTTATTCATGTATTTTAATATGTGTATAATGATTTTATTGTTAGTAGAGAAAAGGTTATCTAAAGTCCATGGCAGGGAAAAATTTTAGAAGGCTTTCATTTTATTCCACATATCCCTCTCCTCTCAGCACGCAGTCATTTGATAGAATAAGGGATCTGGCTTGAGCACAATTGGCTTCCATTTTGAATGTTGAGGATTTCTGGAAAAAAAAAATAAAAAATTGTGAATTTCTTTTATTTATTGAAGGACTATAATCAGCTAAAATGTTAACTTTAGAAGTAATTCATTTTAACTGCCCATAGTCACTAAAGACCTGCCAGCTTCTATTTTTATCCCCATTTTACTAACAAGTAAACTGAAGACAATAAGGCACATGAAGCATAAAGAATTTTCCCCAAACCACACGGTGTAAAGTGGCAGAGACTGAGTTTGAACTCAGGCATTCTGACCCCAGAGCACAAAACTGTGGAAGGAACCTGTGGCTAGGTTCTTAAGCCTTCTTCAGCTTTTAAGGTTCTATATTTCTATAAAACTACATTCACGGCTGGGCTTGGTGGCGCACACCTGTACTACCAGCACTTAGGAGGCTGAGGCAGGAGGATCGCGAGTTCAAAGCCAGCCTCAGCAATGGCGAGGCACTCAGCAACTCAGTGAGACCCTGTCTCTAATAAAACACAGAAAAGGGCTGGGGATGTGGCCCAGAGGTCGAGTGCCTCTGAGTTCAATCCCTGGTACCAAAAAAAAAAAAAAAAAAAAAAAAACCAACTAAACAAACAAACAAACAAAAAAACAAAATTGGGTAAAACACAGTGAATGTAGTTTTTTTTTTTTAATACCGGGGATTGAACTCAGGGGCACTCGACCACTGGGCCACATCCCCAGCCCTTTTTTTGTATTTTATTAGAGACAGGGTCTCACTGAGTTGCTGAGTGCCTCGCCATTGCTGAGGCTGGCTTTGAACTCGCGATCCTCCTGCCTCAGCCTCCCAAGTGCTAGGATTACAGGCATGTGCCACCACTCCTGGCCTTACCCAGGTCTTGCGCTAACAGAAGTCTGTTACTGCAGAGGGGCGAAGGCTGGGGTATCATTTGTGCAGAAAGCTATTTCCAGCAGGCCATGACTGTGCCAGCCCCCATTCTGGGATAGTCACCCTCCAAGGGCTCTGGGCCTCCTGGCCATTCCATCCTGGTACTTAGGTTATCACACTATTTTGTAACTGTTTCTCACTTGTGTTTTTATTCGCTTTTGTGCCTAACCCAGGGCCTGGCAGTGACAGTCCCATCACTGTGTGTGGGGAATAAGTACACGCAAGAGCAAGCAGAACACTATTGCCAAAGTTACCAAGTCAGGATGGAGTCGTGGCCCGGGCTGGGCAGTAGCCCTACAGAGAGCAGTGCTATGCCATCTGCCTACGGAGACAATTTGGATGTAATCTAAGAAAATCATAGGAAGATGTGTCGTTTTCAAAATGCTGTTTCTCGGGAGTTTCATATTTTCTATAAACTGACTTCCAGAGGTGCATGGGTGGAAAGACAATATATATGTTACATATGTATATTTTTTTCAGTGAGTACATTTATTTCATCTGTCCTCAAAATGAACAGTGGAGGAGGGACAGAGATTATCATTTGAGATTTGTAACAGGTAGTAAAGGAATGTGCCAAACCACAGATTCCTACTCTACTTCATGGATGATATAAAGTGCTATGTGTTGGGTTTGTGCCCTCCCCTTCTTTATAGGCTGAGTCCCTAATCTCCAGCATGATGGTATTTGGATGTGGGGCTTTGGAAGGTAATCAGGTCATGAGAGTGAAGCAATGGGAATGTAATGGGAATAGTGCCTTAGAAGAAGAGACAGGAGAGTGTACTTCCCCTCCCCCCACCAGGTGCCAGGTGATGACACTGCTAGAAGTGTCATCTAGCAGTGTCATCTGCAGACCAGGAAGAAGTCTCTTGCCAGGAACCAAACTATCCCCAACCTTGATTGATCTTGGACTGCCCAGCAGCAGAATTGTGAAGAATAAACATCTGCTGTGTGGCCACCCACTCTGTGGCGTTTTATTACACACTGACTAGGATGTAAAGGGTTTTGAGGCAGTTACCACAGCACACCTGAGAAATATGGAACTACCATGTTATCCTGCACTCCCATTTTATGGATGAGAAAATGAAAGCTTAAGGAATTTATATAGCATCTGGGGGTGTGGCTCTGTGGTGGAGCGCTCACCTAGAATGTGCAAGACCCTGGGTTCCATCCCCAGCACCACGAAAAGATAAAATAAAAAATAAAAAGAGAGCTTACATAACGTGCATTCCAATCAGACCCAAAGCCTCTGTCTTATGCACCTTGAACTATCTAAATCTCTCTTTATGGTGGTGGCATGTTTTGGAGAGTCATTCTTTCTCTGCTTGAGGCCTTCATCCAGCAAGCATTTTGTGTCTGTGGACAAGCCTGTGCTCAGTACAAGGGATCATACTGGAAAGAAAACCTTTTCCCCCTTGAGAAAGCTTACTGATCCGGAGGTGAGAGGGAGCTGGAGATAACATACCAAGCAAGCAGAGGAAGAAGTCAGCTCCTCTTTGACCAGAGTTTGCAGGACGGGTAGGGCAGCCTTTGTCACAGTTAAAACTAGTAAATTAGGGGATTTGAAAAAACAAACTTTTAGGCTCAGCTTAGTTAGATTACACCCAATACTTAAGAAAAGCTTTGCCACACTATACATGTCATTCAAAAGGTGAAAAGAAAATAATATACAATAGTTTAAGAACACAAAGTCCCGCTTTCATTCGTTGTCTGATGAATAATCACCCACAAGTAGCTGTCAACGGTTGGGACTTGTTGGCTCCATAGCTAGTTCTCCCTTTTAACACTGGAACAGAGCCTAGGCAACTCTCAGTTGGTCTCTGCACATAGTGCAATCACATTCTGTAGACAGTCTAGGTCAGCGGATTTTAAGCCATGTTGAGCCTAAGAACTCCCTCGGAGGGGCCCCAGGGACCATCACAGAGTGAGGAGGGCAATGGACCTGGACTGGGTCTGGTTCCTCTTCAGATCACCACTTTCATTTACAACTTGGAGCGAGAAACACCCATAGCCAAAACGAGTTTGAATTCTGTTCTGTGCTTTGTCTTGTTTCTTTGCTGGCAAATTCTCTCTCCTGCACTTGCCCACCCACCACCCTCCATCACACATGGGATTATTTCATTCCTCTCTTCTTGATGTCTCCCAACCCTGGTTCACATTGGTCCCAAAGCTCAATTAGCCACTTGATTAATGTCGGAGTCCTCAGATTTCTCTTCATTTTTCTGAGCTGGGCAGGCTTACGGGTAGCCCAACTAAGTGTGTGATGATATAGAAAAAAAAACTATTTACTACACCTGGGGAGCATGGGGGTGGGGCTGGGCCTGCACTTGCTCAGAAGGATGCTGGAAGATCTGGCTGGTGTAGAGTTGGGGTGGGGCTTGAGAGACCCTAGAGCCATGCAAAGGTAGATGGCTAAAGAACTGCTCCTAACAAGGGTGTGTCCTGCTGTCACAGGGTGTGCCGGTTTGGGACTCTGGAGGAGAGAGCTGGGTGACCCAGCTGCTTTCCCCTTAGTTCCTTCTCTGATCAGTGCCAAAGGAAGTGATGTCAAGAGCCATCACATGGTTGACCTCTCCAGGACGTGTCCATACTTCAGCCCAATCATGCCTCTGAATACCCTTGGCTTTTGGAGAGGCCAGGGAATAGTCTAGTATGAAATAAGGCAAGTGTAGGACTCCCTGTGTCTTAGTTAGCTCCCAGCACTTTCAGAACAAATGTCTCAGCTTTGGGTTAAATGCACTTTATTTCTTAAGCATCACCTCCTGAAAATTCTCTGTTAAAGAATCTTGGCCTGGGAGACGTAAAGAGTGTGTAAGATCTCCACTTCCACAAGGAGCTGACCTTGCCGGAGGATGAAGTCACAGCCTCTCATTTGATGGTGGAGTTTCATTGAGCCATAGCCGCTCACCAACTGCAGATGAGTGACAGATTGACAGATATTATAAAAAATACAGGTCAAGTCTAATTGGCAACGGGTAGGAGTGTCCCTCCTTAATGTAGAATCTGTGGCAACTGTTGGTTAAAACAAGGATCCAAACCATGGGCTCCTTCTTACAGATTGGAAGTCATAGAAAACTTGTTTTTCCACAAAAGAGCTAGTATTTGTTTTTGTTTTTTAAACTATGGTAACCTGCCCAATCAGCTTGCCCAGTCATCTGGCAACAGGATACCTTGACATCTTTTAAAACCATCCAACCTGCCTTCACAGCCCAGGCAGTTTGTAGAGGGCTAGAGAGGCTGCCTGGCCCAGGCGCATGAAGGTCACCCAGGCCATGTGCATCTTGATCACAGTGATTGGTTCCAAGATGAGTGTGTGACTCAGGCTGGTCCCATTAGAGCTTTCTGGGAATTTTGCCGGAACTTCCAGAAAAGGGACATTTGTCCTCCAGGAATCATGGGACTGTATAGGGTTGGAGCTGCCTGGGGCAAGTTTTGATATAACATGGATAAGAACTACTTGAAAATAAGGCCAACTCAGCCGAGAACAGAGCTAAGAAAGGGAGACAGTCCCCTTCAGGATACCATTTCTTTCTTTTTTTTTTTAATATTTATTTATTTGCTTTAGTTGTATACAATGCATTTATTTGTACGTGGTGCTGAGGCTTGAACCCAGGCTGTGCACGTGCTAGGCGAGCGCTCTACCACTGAGCCACAACCCCAGCCCTCAGGATACCATTTCTGTGCTGTATGCAGCAAGTCTAAAGCCAGGATGCCCCAGAAGTTTCATTACGAAAGCCAACAATTATCCATTCTCCCTCTCTCCATTCTTGCAGTTATATGTGTGCTGCATGTGGTGTGATTGAAATGACGATCATGTAGACACTGGTTAAATAAATTGTCTCATATCCAAATAATGAAATATAGGCAACAATTTAAAAGATGCATGTAAATCTACACATAACATTGCATTACTTACCATAGAAAAATAAATAAAAACAACTGAAAGCCATTATCAGGGGACTGGATAACCAAAGTATATTATATAAGTAGATTTAAATAAGCAACTTTTAAAATGAGTCAGATTCAACAATATTAATTGACACTATAAGATCCTCATTACATCTTGCTGATTTTTAAAAAGCAGGTTATTTTTTACACCATTGATGGGAATATGAAGTAGTAGATCCATTATAGCAAATGGTATGGCATTTTATTAAAAGATTTTAAAATAGCCAGGTCCTGCGACACACATGCTTGTGATTATAAGCCTTTGTCTCCCAGCAACTCAGGGGGCTGAAGCAGGACGATCTCAAGTTCAAGGCCAACCTGGGAAACTTAGCAAGACCCTATCTCAAAACAAAAGATAAAAAGGACAATGATATATAGCACATTCCTGGGTTCAGCCCAGTACCCCCACTCACACATGCAAAATTTAAAATGGAAACACTATACGATCCAGCTATTCCACTACTAGGCATATATCCAAAGGAAATGAAGTCAGTGTTTCAAAAAGACATCTGCACGTCGTGTTATTGCAGTACTATCCACAAAAGTCAAGGTGTGGAAACAACCAAAGTGGCCATGGATGGATGAATAGAAAATTGTGGTATATACTGTGTACACAGTGGTATAGTATTCAGCCTTGAAAAGGAAGGAAGCCCTATAATATGTGATGATGGATGAAATCGGAGGATATTATGTTACATGAAATAAAGCCAGGCACAGAAGACACATACCCCTGATCTTGCTTATACGTGGAATCCAACAATGGCTGATTCACAGATTCAGAAAATATAATAGTGGTCGCCAGGAGTTGGACTGGGGAGAAAGGGAATAGGGAGATGCTGGCCAAAGGGTACAACATTTCAGTTATGCAGGATGAATAGGTTCTGGAGAATTAGGCATCATATGGTAACTATAGGTAACTACAACATATTGTATACTTGAAAATTGCCACAATACTACCAGAAAATTGCGCTAATACTGATCTACATCCTAGTCCTTTTTATTTTTTGTTTTGAGACAGGGTCCTGCTAAGTTTCCCAGGTTGGCCTTGAACTTGAGACCCTCCTGCTTCAGGCTCCTGAGTCGCTAGGAGACAAGGGCTTATAATCATAGGCATGTGTGTCACAGGACCTGGCTATTTTAAAATGTTTTAATTTAGATTTAAGTATTCTCATCAAACACACACACACACACAAATGATATGAGGTAATACCTATGTTAATTAGCTTGATTTGCCCATTACATAATGTATACATATATTCACACCTCAAGTTGTATACCGGAAGTGTCTTCAATTTTTGTCAATTTAAAGACAAGTACTTTTTAAAAAAATTTAAAGGAAGTTTATAAAACAAATTATAAAAATGTTTATTTTGTAAAATTATGTAATTTTGTTTTTATCAACCTAGCAAGCTCTAGAAATCTAATTCGACATCATTACTCTGGGATTTTGCATGCTTTTATTACATTAATCTTTTCCATATTGCTTGAACTGTATATACAATTAAAGCAATATTGAAAACATTGTATGAATACATATATATACATATATATATATATTTATGTAGATATGCATGTAGATAAAAATGTATATGTACATATATGTTGCCGCCTGAAGCGATGGCCGCTTGGAGCAACGAAGCCGCGGGAAGAAGTTCAGAGGCGAACTGGAAACAAACAGGCTTTTTATTTTGATAACTTCTCTCTCTGGCTCTAACAACGACTTTAACACGCACCACACACCACCAAAAAGCCCACACACCAAATGGCGCCGACCCGATCAGCAATCTCGGCCCAAGTCTCTCAAGATCTCGGGCCAAGTCTCGTGAGACTGCGGAAGGCGGCAATGCCCAAACATCTCCATGGCCCGTAGTGAACCGCAATCTTAGCCATCTCCCCAAACAGGGCTCCTACACATATAGATGTGTGTGTGTGTGTGTGTGTGTGTGTGTGTGTATGAGAGAGAGAGAGAGATGAAAACTTTCTAGAAGGAAGAGAAATACAAAAAGGAAGAAGGGGAGAGAGTAAAGAGCAACCTGGAGAGAAGGAAGGATGGGATGTCTGTAGTCCGAAGTTTGTCCAAGTGATTTAGGAAGGGATTTCAGAAGGAGGAGATGCCATCTAATGAACACTTAACAGGCATTTCCCAGGGGACAATTGAGCAGTGGGCTTCCAGAAAAGAGATCAAGGAAGGTGAAGGTTCAGAGAAGTGAGCAGCCATGGCGTTGTAGGGAGGAGGGTGTCTGACATAGCTAAGTAGGTGTCAGTAAATCAGCAATTTACTCTTAATGACTAAGGCAGAGTCAATTAAAGTCAGTGCTAACATAAGGAATTTCACATCAAGACTACATATGGAGTATGCTAGGGAGACGAAAACCCCAGCGTCTGCAGGGCACTGGTCCCTCTCCCCAATTGCTTGACCACACTTCTCCTTTGAGGCCTAGTAAGTATCACTCACTTTACATGTCTAAAGCAAAACTCTCCATTTCCTCTCCAAATCTGTTTCTCCTCCGTAATGATCAATTACATGTGTCAAGGTGACTGGGCTATGAGGTGCCCAGATAGTTGGTCAAACGTTATTGCAGATGTTTCTGTGAGAGTGTTTTGGATGATGTTAACTCCACAGATGGCTTTCTTAGGTCCCAGCTTGCCAATGCACCTTGCAGATCTTGGGATTTACAACTTCCATCCTTGCTCAGCCGATCCACAGACAGACAGACAGACACACACACACACACACACACACACACACACACACACACAGAGCTTATCTGTCCCATTCCTCTGGAGATCCCAACAACTGCATCCTCCTTCTCTAGAGGCAACTTTAGTCTCCTAATGCTTTGGTATAAAAACCTTGAGGTCACTCTTGACTCTTCTTCTCTCACATACGATTTCCAACCCAAAGGTAGATCCAGCTCTATCTCTACAGTATATCCAGAATCTGACCACTACTTACCTTGTTTCCTGTTCCCTTCCTGACCAGAACCTACATCCAACACAATCATGTCCAAATGCAGGTACCCCTGCTTCTACCTCTATCCCTTTACAGTGAATTATCAGCACAGGATTCATAGTGATGCTTCTCAAACATGTGACATCATGTCTGTCCTGCTCAAAACCTGCAAATCATTCTCATCTTATTCCAGGTAAAATCAAAGTCCTCACCAGGGTCTAGAAGGCCCTGCAGAATCTGGCTGCCCATTCCACTTTGCTGGCTGCTTCTTCTACCACTCCTTTCCTCTGCTTCCTGTCTCCTTGCCTTTTGGATACACCATGGACTCCCTCTTCTGAAATATTGAATTCCCAGATGTTTTCAGGTCCATGCCTCCCTCCCTTCAGAGTGTTCCTCAGGCACCTTCCTGCCTACCTCCTCTTACCCTCCTTTGAGCCCCATTCACTGCCCAACATAGGTGCATCTGATTTTATTTCTGGGTACCCTTCTAGAACTCCAGGCCCTTGAGAGCAGACAGTTTTCTTGTTTCTCTATCTCCTGTGTGGGAGGCAGAGGCTGGCATGTGGGAACACTTAATATCTGCTTGCTGATGAATGGATTACGTTTCTTTCTCTATATGCAGGGAAATTAGATGCTTTTGATGTAATTAGTTAACATTTATTGATCATGTATCATTTATTGGGCACCGTGAAATTTTTTTTTGTATAAATCAATTCATTTGGTTCTCACAGCCACCTAGAAAGAATGAAGGATTTTCTGCATGAGGACACTGAGGCAGAGATGAACTTACTAATGTCCTACAGCTGGCAATGATGGAAACCTAGCTGCCAGCCCAGCTGACTCCAGAGACTACACACAACAGCTAGGTCTCCCAATTAGAACGTCCTTCCTGCAAAGTCATTAAAAAACACCAAAGAATAGCAAAGATTGATAAAAAAAATGTATTCCCTATGTTTATTTTTCAGGGATAAAAATATCTCCAACTATAGATTACTTTCAGCAGTCTACATCTGAACAGTGCAGTGGAGAGTAAAGAGACAGTTGGAAATTCAATGGACTCTGAAGTTTCATATTGTGACATCTTTGAAGCAATTTAGTTGAGACTAACAAGGAAATGGCCAAGATTTTGCAAGGCTTTCTTGGGTCGTGCATCCACTGTAAATTTGGTAGGAGCTTTACACACCTGTTTGGAGATGTGGGCAGCCCTTTTTACCCTTGTGAATTTATTCACCTGTGTATCCAACAAATCTTCATTAAGCCTCCTTCAAGCGTGGTCAGGTGCAGTTCTGGACACAGGTATGGAAGGATCTTCTTTTATGAGCTACCATCCCCACCCATAATGAAATGGAGCTTAGATAGCATAGTGATTTGGAGCTAAATTCTGTAGTGTGAGTGGCTTGGCTTCAAATCCCAGTCTGGTGTTACTGTCTGCATGATCTTGAGCAAGTTACTAGTAAAGATTCAGAAATAAAATACCTGTGATGGTGAGGTTGGGCTTATGAAGCCTTTTGTGATTTTTGAATCTGGTTGTGTACATATGATAAGCTTAGACTTTTGTAGGTTTGTCTCTGAAGTGTCAAGAGCTTGTTCCAATTTTAGTGTCTTGAAAGAATGCAAGTTGACTCAACATTTTCAACAATTGCCCAAACTTGTGATGAAGTCACAGTGTCTTACATTCACAATTAGACATCATAATAGAACTATTAAAAGAACTCTGATTCACTAATTTGTTGACTATGTTTTTCCCCCATCTGAGTTTCTCTGGGCAAGCTGCCCACTGCAGAGAGCTCCTTTGGCTATCTTCCTCTGCTTTCCATACCCTCCAAACAACGTTCTTAAGTAGCTCATAATGGGTCCATGAGGTTGTTGATTTTGTTTATAACATGTCAGGAGTAACAATTTTTATACTACTAATAAACTCATTACAGAGTATATGAATCTCTCAGGTGGCTTCTGAGTAGACTAAATATTCCTGTTTATTCATAGGCTCTCTGCTTTCCTGAACATTAGGTCAGGAGTTAGGAGACATAAATTCTAACCCTAGACCTGATGCTAATTAACTGTTGGATCTTGACTTTCCTGGTGCTTGGTAACCTTAACTATCTACATCAGAAGGTTAATGTCTACATCATCCGCTGGCTCCAGAATTCTGCTATTCCTTACAAATAAAGCTCATCACAAAGAAACTGAGGGGGCTGGGGTTGTGGCTCAGTGGTAGAGTGCTTGCCGAGCATGCGTGAGGCACTGGGTTCGATCCCTGCATTACATAAAAATAAACAAACTAAGGGTATTGTGTCCATCTACAACTAAAAAAATACTTTAAAAAACTGACATGAACTTTAAAAGAAAGAAAGAAAGAAAAGAAACTTAGGCCACTTGGTATGGAACTGTTTTGGAAGAGATAGAGGGCTATCAGAAAACAGAAAAACATGGGGGCTCTCACATTTCAAGTTGGAAACACTGTTACAAAATAGTGTTAAAGTAAAGCACACATACATTTTGAAAAAGAAAACAAAAGTATAAAGATACACAGTAGCTCCAGTTTCTCACAGAACAAGATTTGAACAATATTGAGCATTAAATGCCTACTGAAAATGCAGGTGCTGGTATATCTAATCTCTAATCCAGTTCAAGCACAGTTAGAATCGATATGAGATTTGAGATTCAGTTTGGACCAACACTTCGGAGTTGGCTGGGCCTCAGAGGAGGAGTGATCATCTGTCACATAACTTTCTGAGGATCTTGGGATCCTATGAGATAAATGGAACACTTTGAGTCTGAGCTCCTGATGAAACAGAATTAATAAAGTGTTCCAGTTTAAAACAAGTTCCCCTTGGGAAATAGAGGGGCTCTTGATGGACCCGTGGCTATGTTTTGTAGATTGAAAGGGGCCATCGAGTGAATGCATTGGCACCAGCGTCCTCTTGATAGGGAAAATATTTCTGAACATTCCTTCTGAGCCTTGGTTGGGCCCCTTTGCATAGAAGAAAGAGTTTGAGGTACTTTGAGAAGATGGATATCGTTTGTCAGAATGGAGGTTAAACCTATGCTTTGAAGCCATGGAGCTCCTAATAACTGTCTTCTATGAGCCAAATTAACTTGGAACTGTAGCACTGCCTGAGGTGCCCTCCCCCCCACACACCAAAAAAAAAAAAAAAAAAAAAAAAAAAAAAAAGGAATAAGAAAATAGTTATTGTATTTTTGTGTGCCTGTTACATTTAATCTTGATTTTCCTTGGAATGTGCAAGCAGGGAGTATGTTTGATGCAAATAGTTGATTTCCTGAGAATGATGAAATAGAAAGCTAAAAAGAAGATATGACATTTTAAGAATCTTCATTACTACACTGGAGTGATTTTGACATAAAATAGGTGCTCTATTTATAAATATTATAAAGAAATAAACTTGAATGAATTTAAAGCATTACTCTCTTGAAAACCTAAAGTTCTGAATTTTCCTTACTTGAATGAAGGAAGGTAGATTGTCACACAATCAAGTAGTAATACATAGAAAACAACAACAGCAAAAATGAACATTTTCCATAACACTTAGATTACAAAATAGAACTGATTAGAAATTTTGGAGGGCTGGGGTTGTGGCTCAGTGGTGGAGTGTCTGCTCAGCATGCATGAGGCACTGGGTTCAAACCTCAGCACCACATAAATGTAAAATAAAGATATTGTGTCCACCTAAAACTAAAAAATAAATATGAGAAAAAGAAATTTTGCAAATGCATTACTTGAAGTAAATGATCAAATAGGATAAAGTCTAGATTGGAATCAGCCAAAGAGAGAATTGGAAAACAGTGCCGAGGAATTCACAGAGAATACTGCACAAGAAGATACAACCAGGAAATAGAAGCCATGAGTCATGGATAATAGATTAAGAGGCTCCAAAATAAATCTATAGAAGTTTCAGGGGAAAACAGATGAAAGTAAAGATGAAGGAATAGCATTTAAAGAGAAAACGGCTGAGAATTTTCAAGAATTAAAGACATATATCCTGCAACTAAAAGTCCACAACAAATTCCAAGCTGTAAAAATAAATCCACATTGTAGGGAAGCATTGAGGGCAAATAAAATCCTAAGAGCTACAAGAGAGAAAAGACAGGTCACCTACAGAAGAATAGCAACTGGTCCTGCTGTAGACTTCTCATCAGCACTGATAGATGAAATGATGATTCAAGCCTCCAAAGAGGAATCATTTTCCATCCAGCTACATTATCAGATGGAAATTAAACCATCATTGAAAAGAGACACAAACTAATGACCTTTCACCTACGGCAACTTTACCTCTCACAGACCCATTCAAGATTAACTTGAGTGTAAAGGGAAAAGCTTAATCAGACTATTCATAATAACAACAATAGCTAAGACCACAACACTTGGAGGCAGAGACATTTTTAATCCCATTTCACAATCAAATAACCAAGGCCCTGAAAGATGATCTCAGAGGTAGTGAGGATCAGGATTTGAATCAGGCAGATTGGGGGACATTGGAAGAACAAAAACAATAGTAAACAGAGAAGTGGATAAAATACACGGAAATATTTTAGGTAACCATTGACTGTAATCATTAATGTTATGTCAAAAAGAGGAAAATCTAAAACTCTATAATAGTAAAATGAAGACTTGTTCTTTAGGTGGTTAAATCATGCACAGACCCTCACTGTGTTTAGGAGGATGGTGATAAAATAACTTTAAACTTTTCATAAAAGTTGTTTAGGTTTAAAATATAAGTGTAGAAACAACAGGGATAGAAATATAACTTACAGTTTTCAAATCAGCAGAGGAAAATTAAAAATGGAATAAAAAACCTTTATCAATTCTGCAGAAAGCTAGAAAAGAAGAAGGAAGCTTATAGAAAGGAAAGATGGCTAAAATAATATGAAGACAGTAGAAATATATTTAAATATATCACTAATTACAATACATTATTATAAAATGAAATCTACTTATTAAAGGAATTTATGAATCAATTGCATTTTAAAAAGTAGTCAAGAAATTTCATTATCCCGATTTTATGACTGCCTCTTACAGATTAGGATCATTTTAACAGATGATACACAGAGGATGTTGAGAGTGGTACCTTGTATTTCTGATATTAAAACCTATATATATTTCAAAACTGGGACTTGTGTTTATATAAGTATGATGATAAGGGAAATTAAAACCCAGACTGATGATATTTACAAAACTGTAGTGTTTCAGAAAAGCCCTGAAGTCAGAAGTCTTTTCTTACAACTTTTTTAGTTGGAGAACAATTATTAGCTCTAAGTATTTTTTTCTAATTTAAAATTCCAGTGTTAAATGGAAAACATTTAGAAATCTTAAAACATATACCTCCTAAAATTTTAGATCAATTGCTTTCTAGAACAATTTTCTAATCAGAATTATAACAAATCCACTAGCTGAGATAGGGCCAAATGTTTATAGAATTCTTAGGAGTTGGATTTTTTTAAAAAATATATTAGCAGATGGTATTCTATATTTAACATACTGAACCAGAGGAATAATTTTCATTGTCCATGTACTAAATATGAAATTAAAATATAATTCTCTCTGATTATTCCAGATTATGGTGCATTTGGAAGCACGAATTTCTGCACCTCCTGTGGAAACTGCACTTCTCAGTTCTAACAACATTCTCAGAGTTTTCAAGTTATCGTTATCTTGCTCCTTGTGACTACAAAGTGCAACGCCTACCTCCTCTCCCACCCGTCCCAATACTCTGGCAACTGCTGATCTTTTCTCTATCTCTATAACTTTGTTATTTCAAGAATGTTATATAAATGGAAGCATACAGCATGTAACTTTTTTCCCCACTCAGCATTTATTCCTGTGACTTTCATCCAAGTTGTTGCATTTATCAATATATTGCTCCTTTTTATTGTAGAGTACTTTTTATGGGCAGGGATGTACCACAGTTTATCTCTTCATACTTGAGGGACAACCAAACAGTTTCTAGTTTGGGGTTATTATGAATAGAGCTGCTCTGAATATTCATGTACAGGTTTCTGCATGAACATACGTTTTCTTTCGTCTGTGTAAAACATCCAGGAGTGCAGTTGCTGGATCATATGGTATGTATATGTGTAGTTTTAAAATAAACTGCTGAATCATTTCCCAGAGTGGCTTTCCCATTCTTATCAGCAGTGTGTGTGTGTGTGTGTTTCAGTTTCTCTTCATTCTGGCCATTACTTGGTATAGTGGCAGTTTTTTAGGTTACCTACTCAGACAGAAGTGGTTTTAAATTTGCATTTTGTTAATGGATATTGATGTTGACCATCTTTATGTGCTATTTGTAGGAAAGGCCAACCATCTTTCCTCAGCTGATCTGCTTTTGGACCTTTGTTGAAATCAGTTGAGCATATCTATAAGGTGTCCATTTCTGAATTTTCTGTTCTCTCCCATTGATCCCTGTGTCTAGCTCTCCACTAACACCCGGGTCTAGATTACTGTATATGAGGCTTGAAATCAGGTAGACTGCTGCCCCCATAATATTCTTTTTCCGAATTATTAGCTGTTCAAGTTCCTCCACCTTTTCAAATAACTTTCAGAATAATCTTAACTGTTTACAAAAAGTCTTTTTGGAAATTTTAAAGGAATTGCATAAAGCTCAAATATCAATTTGGAAGAACTGAAATCTTTATGTCAATCCTTCCAAGCCATGAATGCTGTTGACTCAGATCATCTTTGATCCCCCCCCCCAACTGGCATCTTATACTTTTGCATATAGACTATGTACACATTTTATTAGATTTATATTTAAATATTTAGTTTGGGAGGAATAATTATAAATGGTATTGCATTTTAAAATTTCAGTTTCCCTTGTTCATATAAAAAAAATCAAATGCACTTGATTTTTGCATGGTGATCTTATGTCCTTCAACCTTGCTGAGTTCACTTATAAAAGTTCCAGGGATTTTTCATTTTTCTTTTGTAGATACCTTGGGATTTTCTAGGTGCACAGTCATGTTATTTGAAAATAGAGACCGTTTTATTTTTTTCATTTATCTGTTGTGTGTGTGTGTGTGTGTGTGTGTGTGTGTGTGTGTGTGTTTTACTGGGAATTAATCTGAAGGCCTCTTTCATGCTAAGTATTGCTTTATCATTGAGCTACATCCCCAGCCTACATTATAATTTTTCAAGAGTCAAATTCTGTGTTTCTTTCATGCTATACAAATAAAAAATATTCTGAAGATTTGAAAACAAGGAATGGAACAAGAGGAACAAGATATGCAAGGTAAGTACACACAGAGGAAAGTGATAGAGATTCCTTAGCATCAGAAAAAAATAAAATATATGTATTAATAAAGATAAAATTGAGACAGTAAATAACATAAACTATCAATCCACCAAGAATAGATAACTATTATGAAGTTCTACGCAACTCACAACATAGTCTTGGTATTAATAAAGCAAAAAACTGACAATTATGAAGATAATTTGGCAAAACATGGGGGGATATTTTAACACTGTATTAAAAATTAATCAATCCATTAGAAAAGTTACAAGGAAATGAAAATATAAAAATAAAGCTTATCAAACTTAATATGTGTACATACACACACATTCCATATCCAACTAACACAAAATACACTTTCATTTTAATTACTAATGGAATTTACATAAAATGGACCATCCCAACCATATTACGAATTTCAAAGTAAGGTTGCCATATAGAGCACAATCTAATGTTGTGGGACATTTAAATTGGAAATTAACAGTAAAAAGAAGGTGAATAAGCAAAAATGTTTGGGAAATTGAAGATATCTTGAATAATCCAATAATTAAGTAGAACATCACAATGTAAATTACATAATGTTAAAGAGAAGCACTATGAAATCAGCACTTTCTCCAATAAGATATGATTAACATGATATTTAAAGATAGCTGAAGTGCCAAATTTATCTATCAAAAAGGTAACAAAACTAAAACAAGTGAGCTGGATGAACAGAGTGCCCAGATAAAGTGAAAGGTCAGGAAAGATGCTATGGTTTGGGTATGAGGTGTCCCTCAAAAGCTCCTGTGCTGATATAGGAAAGTTTAGACATTAAATTAATCATTGTGAGAATGGTAACCTCATTAGTCCACCCTAAGTGGAAAGGACTAGAGGGGCCTAAGGGAGGACAGAGGTGGGCTGCTGGGGGCATGTCCTTAGAAATTATATCTTGTGCCCGAGCTCTTCCTTAGCTCTCTGCTTCCTGGTCTCCATGAGTAGAGCAGCGTTCCTTGGCCTTGCCTTTCTGCTATGATGTTCTGCTTCACCGTGGATGCAGAGCCTGGGAGTTGGCTGGTCAGGGACTGGACCTCTGAGACTGTGAGCCAAAATAAACGTCTCCTCCTCTAAGATTTTTTTTTTTTTTTTTTTTTTTTTTTTTTTTTTTGTGCTGTTGAACCCAGAGGCACTGACCAACTGAACCATAACCCCAGCCCTTTTTAATTTTTATTTTTGGGTATCATTAAGTTGCTTAGGGCCTTGCTAAGTTACTGAGGCTAGCTTTATACTTGCAATCATCCTGCCTCAGCCTCCTAAGCCACTGGGAGTACAGGTTTGTGTCACTGCTCCTGGCTTCTAAGTTGCTCTTGTCAGATGTTTTGGTCACAGAGACAAAAAGTTAACTAGCACAAACAACAAAACGATAATAATGATAATAATAATAGCAGGAATGAATAAACTCAAAAACAAAGAAATAAAATAAAGGCAAACAAAACAAAAATCTGTTCTTTTACATTGTTTTAAATTTTATTCTTTGAATAGATAAACTATTTACATGGTTCAAAATTCAAAATATATGGTTTGTATGCAATTAAAAGCTTGCTTTCTACTTCTTGAGAAACAACTTCCCTCTCAGAGACAGCCTACATTACTATCATTTTAATCCCTCTAAGCATAACTATTTTACATTAAGGCAATATACATAGTATAGTTTCTTCCTCCATTTTTTAGCTCCAATGTTAAAGCTGGATACATTTTTCAGATTTTTTGAGAGACAAATGAAAGAGAGAGAGAGAAAGAGAGAGAGAAGGAGGAGACACAAACAATATTGGGAATGAGAAAGGGAACATAACTATGGATATGGTACAGATTCTAAACCTCTTAACTAAATATTATGCTAGCAATTTTCCAAATGTGTGCCATAAACTAGAAAATGCAAGTGAATTAGATGATTTTCTCGAAAAAATATGAATTATCAGAATCAGCCAGGTCCAAGCAAGGAAAAAAAAAAAAAAAAAAAAAAAAAAAAAAAACCCTCTCCAGGTAGCTCAGTAATAAGGAATTTAATATAAGAGTCACTGAGAAAAGAGAACTTCAAAGCAATCCTCAGATTAGTCACATCAGGAAGTTGTTAGCACCCCTAGTTGGCACCTGCTAGAGTGTAAGAAGCAGGTCACCCCATAGGACCTGCATTTGTTACAGAGGCTGAGAGGCGGCTGGGACCATGGGGAAAAGTTGTCCTGTGGGAACTGGAACCTCAGAAGTGACAGCCAGAGCTGGAAGCAAAGAGACAGGAGAGATCACTTGGCTTCTGTCTTTCTCCCACCCACTAGTTTTCTGATAGTGATCCAATCTAGCTGACTGGATCAGGAAGCTTGGGAATCCAGTTTGCAGCAGGAAGACAGAGAAATAACATGAGAGCAAATGAGAAAGAGTGGCATCCTCAAAACTGACTCACAAAGAAAAAAAAAAAAAAAAAACTAACAATAATAAGTCTATAACTTGAAAGCAATGGACCCTATAGGTAAAAATATCTTCTGTATGCTTCCTAGCTTCCTGACCCAAAGACCATTTTACAGAAATTTTAATTTCACTATTATAAGAATTATTTGATGTAACTAAAAATGTAGAAAAATGATCAAATTCATTTTATGAAGCTGGTATAACTTTGAAATGAAAATAGAAAGGGTAGTACAAGAAAAGTTCACCACACAGCCATCATATTTCATTTATGGACATAGCTGAGGAAATCCTAAATAAAATAAAACAAGTTGTGTTCAACAAATAGATCTATATTAATCTATATGACACAGCGTAATCAAGTGACATTTTCCCATCCTGTTAAGGACATTTCAACATCATAAAACATGTAATTCAACATTATCAGAATGAAAGAGAAAAAAAAAAAACATGTCAATAGATGCAAAAAAAATGATGCAATGGTGGGATAAAATGAATTAAGTTTTAAAAAGCCGTAGCAAATTATGAATGGAAAGGAATTTTCTTATTCTTTTATTTCTAGAAATACGGCTTCCATTTCATCACCTAATATTTTTTCCTCAGCCCAAGTATGTCAGGCTCTGATCATCCCTATTTCACTATCAAAGTTAGTGGGTAACTCTTCTTTTCTCTTTTCAGGTTGATGTGGAAGGCCTCGTCCTCCTTCCTATGATGTGTTCTTCCCTGGGGTTCTGAGCCTCTACAGCCCCTTCGTTTTTTCCTTCTAGCTGAATGGTCACCATTCTTACTCTCCATCTCTGGGACCACAGTGTTTTTCTGATATTTAGATGTCAGAGTTCCCTGGAGTTCAGTCCTCCATTCTCCTTGTCTTCCTTCTTCTCTGTGCCAGCCATGCTGGTGATCTCATTCATTCCTGGGACCTTGAATACCCTGGCTATGCTGATGACATCCAAATACAGCTCCAGCCCCATTATCGCCATTAAAATATAAATATAAAATGTGTGGGTCAAACCTACCTTGTCCACAACAGAACTCTTGGTTTCCCTTCTTCCACCAACACACAACTTTCCCACCCCCATTCCACCTCCTTTCTAATTCTGCAAAGGCAACTCCATTTTATCAGCTGCCCAGGCCAGAAATGGAGGGTCTTCTTTGACTGTTCTCTTTTTCCCAACCTTACATTCCACCCATCATGAATTCTATTGGTTTTACCCTTAAGTATGTCCTTAGTACAGCAATTTCTCACTACTCTCACAGATACCAATATGGCGCAAACTGGCTAACCTCTTACACAATTGACTGCAGTTGGTTCCCGACTGTTCTATCAGCTTTCACTCTTGTTTCCCTATAGTTAATTCTACCACTATCAGCCAGAGAGCACTTCTTACAACACAATTTAGTTATATCATTTCCCTTATGATAGTTGAATTCCAAACTTCTTGCCATCACCCTGTGTCCTGACGCTGGTCTACCTCAGTGACTCATCTCCTGCTCCTCTAGTCACAGGCCCCCTCACTCATGCAGTCTGCAGAGTAGGCTCATGCGTAGCTCAGGCGTGTTCTTCACGGGCCCCTGCATGGACTAACATTCTTCCAGGTCTTCACATGACCTCTGAGGTACTAGTCAGATCCCCTTTTGAAATCATGTTAGCTCAGCTGCTGGAATCCCAGTGGACAGACTTCTGTGGATGCCTCTTTGGGGGTTTCATAACTGAGAAAATGAACTTGTCCATATCAAACTGCTTCCTGGAATGACTCATGTTCAATATCTGATAATTGCAAGGATATAAAGGCCAAGTCCTCTTGTCCTTGTTTATTCTAACTCCCAAATGGGGTCTTTTGTAGCTCTAAGGCCACTTGTCACACTTGGCAAGTGGCTGTTGGAGCTGTGTTGCAGCTCAATGCCTTCCTCTGCCCACTCTTCTTTCTTTCCCTTTGCTTCCATTGATGTTGGCCCTAAGGGGACTTCCTAAAACACAACCTGAATGCTGGATACCTTCTCAGACCTGCAACATACAAACCACCTTGCTTATTCAGGTCTTTGCTCACATGTTAATTTTTTTGAGCTACTTGCCCTTTGAACATCTTATCTAAAACAAGCATTTTTGTCTCTTTTATGTATCAAAACCTGAAACGTGGATTATGTGTATGTAGGCACACAGTTTTCCTCACTATCCTGTAAGCTTCCTGGAAGATTAACATTTTCACCACTCTATTCACATCACTCAGAAAAATGCCTGTCACAGAATAAGTGCTCAGTGAAAATGTGCTGCATGAAAGGTAGAATAAAACAGGTAATAAATACCAAATATAAAAACAACAGAGGACTTTTTCTTTTATTTTTTCACCATATTGGTGATTGAGTCCAGGGCCTTGTGCAAGCTAGGCAAGTGCTTTATCACTGAGCTACATTCCTATTCTCTTTTCAAATTTTAAGCTGGCCTCAAATTTATGATCCTCCTGCCTCAGCCCCTGAGTAGCTGGGATCACAGATATGCACCACCATTCTGGCCTGAAACCTTTTCCTTAATAGTATAATTTAAAAAATTTAAAGAGAGGAAAGATACAAGGATATCTGATATATATTATCCTTCTGGTTAAACAATGTGATGAGGTGCAAATGATGATCTGAAGAATAAGAACTGGAATGGAAAAGATAAAATATATATATATATATATATTATATATAGATTATGATTATCTATAAAAGAAGTGCCAAAAACGTTTGGAAAATCTATTAGAATAAATAAGAGAATTTGAACTTTGCAATTATAGTGAATACAACATGAAAATACCTGATCTATAGCATTCCTATACACAAGTAATGATTAATTGGAAAATAAAATAAGTAATAATTTACTAGAGTAGCAAAAGCTGTAACTACTTAGTTATAAATCTAACAAAGGTGTGTAAGAAGTTTTTGAGAAATAAGAAATGTATAGAAGGATACAAAAGAGGACTGGAAAAAAATTGAAGTGAAATGCTATGTTCATGGATGAGAGTGCATAAGACATCAAGAAGTCAATTTACTCTAAATTATCCTAAAAAGTAAATAAAAGTCAAATCAGAAGCATAATAGACTTATTTAAAACAGTTTACAAGCAAATCCTAAAACTCATTTGAAAGAACAAAAGGCAAAAATTATCTTAGAAAATTTTGAGGAGGACCAAAACATGAAAATCCTGACCCATTATCAGATGAGAATATATAAGGAAGTGTGATTTTAGGGAAAATTGGGACAAACCAATGTAATAAATGTGAAAGTCCAGAAATTGGACTATGGAAAACTTGGTGTAAGATAGCAGTTGCCTCACAAATCCATATCAATATCTGCTAAACTGTGCTAAAACAATTCATGGAAAAGGAGCTCTGCCTCACACCATACCAAAACAATAAAAAACAAAACAAAATAAATAAATAGAATCCAGGTGGGTTGCAAAATTAAATATGTAAAGTAAAAATTTTAAAATAAAATATAGGACTTTTATTATTATAATATATCAGTGTGGGTAAGAATTTGTTACATAAGACATAAAATGCAAACCCATAAAAAATTAATAAATGTTGTTATGATTTAGATATGAAATGTCCCCCAAAGGCTCCTGTGTGAGACAATGCAAGAATCTTCAGAAGTAAAATGATTAGATTGTGAGAGGTGTAACCTAATCAGTGGACTAATCCACTGTTGGATTAATTGGGTGGTAACTCTAGGCAGGTAGGGTGTGGCTGAAGGAAATAGGTCACTGGTGGTGTGATTTTAGGGTATATATTTTTGTTCCTGGTGATCACAGCTCTCTCTCTGTGTCCTGATTGCCATGTTCTGAGTTGTTTTGCTCTGCCACACCCTTCTGCCATGATGCTCTGCCTCACCTTGGGCCCAGAGCTATGGAGTCAGCCAACAATGGACTGAACCTCTGAAACCATGAGCCAAAATAAACTTTCCCTCCTCTAAGTTGTTCTCTTCTGGTCTTTTAGTCACAGCAGTGCAAAGCTAACTAAAACAAATGTGATATTACAAAGTTAAAATTCACCATCTTAGTAAGAACAACGACACAATAATAATAACAAAACCCAAAACTATGTATAAAGTCAAGCTATAGACTAAGAGAAGTCATTTGCTATATTTAGCTCACAAGGAATGGGTAAGACTATCCAATAGATAAATGGGCAAAATATATAAATAGACAATTTACAGAAGCAGAAGCTTGAATGGCCAATAAGCATATATTAAGATGGTCAATCAGGAAAGTGCAAATAAAAATGAGATGCCATTTCAAGCTGGGTGTGGTGGCACATGTTTGTAATCCCAGTTACTCAGAGGCTGAGGCAGGAGAATCACAAGTTTGAGGCCATCTGGGCAATTAAACAAGACCTTGTCTCAAAATAAAACTTTTAATAAAGCTGCTGTTGTTCTAGCTGGGAGGTAGAGCAACCCCGGGTTCAAACCTTAATAACACACACACACACACACACACACACACACACACACACACACACACAAACACACACACACACAGAATAAAGAGAGAACATAAAGAAGAGATAGCATTTCATACCAATTGGATCAGAAGATCACAAAGTCTAAGAGGCCTCAAAAATTCTACTGTTGAGAGTAAAAATCAGTAGGACAACTTTGAAGAGCAATTATAATAGCAAAGTTAAGATGCTTGACATCCATTTCTAGGAAATATTTTCTAGTTGAGAGAAACTCTTATGCAGGAGTAATGTGTGAATATTTCTTACTGCATTATTTATAGTAACAAAATATTGGAAATCGTCTTCAATATAGAAGAAAAATTTTAAAAATGGTCATATATAGTTGTATATTGAAATACTGTGCAGCTATGAAAATGAAGGACCTAAGCTACATATTTCAATTTGGACAAATTTTATCAAAAAATTACACTGAGTGAAAAAAGAAGTCAGGGATACATGGGAGATAAGAATATTTATTAAAAGTTTAAGTACACAAAAAGTGCTATATGTTATTCATGAATATAGTATGTAATTGCAGCTCTAACTGTATTTATATTGCCTGAATTATTTAAAAATATTTGATCTAATCAGCAGAATATTGGGATTTTTAAAATTCAGTGCTAGCCATAGAAATGTTCATTCTATTATTCTATGTACTCTTTCTTATATAATTTTGAAATATTTTATTTGAAACATTTAAATTTTAAGTTATTTTCTCAACAAAAAGAACAATCTTCAAAGTGCTCAGTTTCCTCCTTATCACCTAAATGCCAATCAGCAATCAGGTAAGCAAACCTTAGTACATGTGCAAATAGTAAAAATGATGCTTCATATTTATATAATATGGAAAAATGTATAAATATTTTGCTGAGCAGGAAAGGTTCTAAAATACCATATGCAGTGTGATTTCATATGTACATAATATACATATATATCAGAAATGTTAAATAAAATCTTTAAATGGTTATTTCTGCTTATATCTAGATAATACCTGTTCTTTGCTATTTTCTATACTTTTTTAGTTACTAAGTGTTTTTAAATAAAAATAATAAAATTATCGAAGTAGATCTTTAGAATTCACCTATCTTAGAAATGTAAATTTAAATGAAAAATATTGCCAATTTTCACCTATTTAAATTTTCATCTCTTTCAATTTATAGTATTGAGTGCTGCTAAGATTGTACTTAAATATTATCCTCAATCATGGATGCGAGCCATGTAAATCAGTATTTTATTTTCTGAAAAAATATTTTGGCAATATATAAAATGATCACACTTACCATAACAGGGAATCTATCCCAAGGAAATAATCAAAGATGCACACAAGAACACACAAACAAAGAGCATTATTCAGAGAAACTAAAGGACTGGAAAGAACCTAGATGTCCAACAGCAGGAGATGTCTTACTAAATGACAACAATAGAATACTGTGAAACTCCCCCCCTTCAAAAAAAGGGCATGTGTTTGAAAGATACTTCATAAGATAGAAACACATCCACAAAAAGCAGAATACAAGATATGCTTCAAATTTTGTCATATAGACATATGTAAAAGACCTGGAAAAAACACAAAATTGTCTATCTCCAAGATGATTATTCCTAAGAGGTTGGTGATATATGACTTTAACTTTTTAATCTATTTTTGTATTTTCTAAATTGTATAGCAAACATACATTTTATAATTGGAAAAAAACCCTAATTTTTAATAAAGAAATGACCTCCCTCTCTGCCTCTCTCTTGTTGCTCTCTCCAGCCCAGTCGGCACTAGGTCACCCAGCACATGGAGATCTCTAGATTACAGTCCACTGCAGGTAATTACAAACCACCTTTATAAAATAGCCCCTTGTTCAGACTCTTTCAAAAATGTAAGCAGGGTTGGATTTCTGTGCAGGTCAACAAACAAGAAAAGCTGGTGAAGCATATCTTATATTCTCCGATCTTGCCCAAGTATGTAAATATTCCTTATTAGCCATTGCCCTTGGTTTATTGGCTATTGGCCACTGCTTTTCTCCTGAATTTTTTTTTTTTTTTTTTTTTTTGGCAGGGGCTACTGGGGATTGAACTCAGGGGCACTTACTTGACCATTGAGCTACATCCCCAGGCCTATTTTGTATTTTATTTAGTTACAGGGTCTCACTGAGTTACTTAGCACCTCATTTTTGTCCTGAAGTGGGTTTTGACATGAGCTGAAAGCAGGTTTTTCCCACCCCAGGGGAAGGGTTAAACTCTGAGGAAAAAGGGGTAGATTAAACAAGGAAGACAAACTATCAATATGTCATAAAATACACATGCTATTTCTAGTTTATTCCTGTCCATTTGAAGCAACATATCTAACACGTTAAAAATATTTCTGGTAATACAGTATCGTTGTTCCCTTTAATAATGTGCTCGTGTCTGTAACTCTCATTTGGGCTTGGTGAATTACTGTTTTATTTAATGAAAAAAAGATAAATTGTACTTGATTTGTATTTATTAATTTCTATGAACTTGGTATATGACATTTATGAAAGCTTAGGCACATAATTTCTCCTTTCTTTAATTTACAGCCAGAGAACTGTTTAAATATAATTTTAAATGATGCATAAAATGCTTCCTGACATATTTGTTTTCTGAATTTCCAACATGCATATTTGCTACTTCTGTATGATGAACAAACGTGTCTCAAACTGTGGAGAAAGAAAAATGTTACCTGTTCAGGAGTCCTTTATTAAATCTGAGTTCCTGTGTTTTGGTGGCAGCAGGCTGAGTTTCCTGGAGGTTGATGAGTTTAGTTGCAATTGCGATCTAGTTCATGGTAACTCAATTTGATAGGCGAGGCTCTGCAGGTGGACCAATCGTCAATTTGGTGCAAAACCTCAGAACAAAGTCTAAAAATAGATATCACTTTGATAGCATTTGAGGGAAAGAGAAGAAGTTACATGATAGATGAAATACATTTCTTAAAGAAAATTATTTGTCTGATTGTTTCCTAAGAATCAAATAGCTTTTATAATTAAATAGGCATTTTTCTTTGTATTTAATTTCTTGAAAATGATACTATTTTTCCAATCCTGGTTTATACTTATATTAGTTCATAAGTCTTTTGAAAAATGGTCTTTGGGTCAGATAATGTTAACTTATTCTGAAATTTCAATTTCTGAATTTTTAAGTAAACACAAGCTTTATGGGTTTTTTTCTTAAATGTGCAAGTATAGACTCTTTATTTTGCTGTCTGTTTAAGCAGGGGAAACATATTGGAAAGAAAATAATCGCCAACTTTTTTATGAGCAGTTGTGAATAAAGGACAGAGGGAGGACTCAAAGTTCTGCTCTTCTCCTGACTTCTGTCATCAAAACAGATGCTCTCTATGACCTTGACCAAACCACTCCATCCTTTAATCAGAAAGAGCAGACTTGTTTGTGGATTTATGATAGGTGTCTGCATCACAGCTTAGAAGCCTGTCTAGGAAGGCGGGCTCTGACTGACCCCTTTTTGTATTGCAATTTGACTGGTAATTCCCATTTTAACTCATCATGTATACTTTTACCCAAACTTGGGATTATTTGGGCATTTTGAGAAAATATTTTCTTATTAATTGGATATTTCAGATGTACTCATCACAATTATGAGCTGCTATGGCTTTAAGTATATGATGAATTTGCTGATGTCAGCAGTTGAAACTGATGCTGCTGATACCAGCTGACAGGACACTAATTACTAGTTATGTGGCTGTTGCCTGCTTAAGGAGCTATTCAGTGAGTTAGGATTTAGAAAAGCTGGAGAGCACAGGGCTGATTTGTGAAGAGATATCTAATATGAAAATACCCCAGAAGTTCTCAGATTGATCCTCATGACAGAGATCTGTCTAATTAGGAAGCATCTATTTTAATACTAAACCACACAAAGCCCAGCTGGAAGGGGAGAATTTATAGGAAGACATGGAGCCATCACTAGTTCGGTTGACAGCAAGTGCAACCTAAGCACGTTTGCCAGCATTTAATCAATAGCGGCTATCAGAGGATCCCTCGCCAGGGACAGTCCCTGTGGTCGTATGAAGGAGGATCTTCCAGGTGTTAGCAGGGAGGGTTCCTGGCCAATCCTGCCTCCTTTCTCATTGGAGGTGAAGCCTGTCTAGAAGCTAGACATTTCCTCCATGGTCACCAAGGAGGTGGCTGAGCTGGTGATGCTCTGTCCTGGGGGACTGTGTGACTGTCATCCAGCAAGGCATGCCAAGAGGAAGCAGTGACTTCAGTCCCATTGAAGGGTTTGATTGCCACATTCCATGATCAGACCACAAAGTTTTTGCCGACGCGGGCTTGTTGCTAAGTTTATATTCTAGGTGTGCTCAATGATGACTGACTAATGTTTGAGAAATGCTTGAAAAACAAAACAACGATAGCTTTCCTTGGGGTGAGAGAGAAATCTGGCTGCGTATTTGTCAGATGTGAGAAGACACTGACCCCTCCCCCAGTGGCGCTCCTCTGTGGCGTGGAGGGCATGTGTACATGGAGGTTGAGAAGCGTTTTTTTGTGGGCGCCTCACCAGGCACCCGGGTGTGGGTGCATCCGGCACCTCCTCCCCTCTTTTCCCTCCCCCTGTGTCTGAGTCGTCCATAGGGATGTGGAGTCTCGCAGAGCAGCCCGCCTAGCACGCTGTTAATGAGTCACCCTGCTCCCTGCTCAGCTTTGGCACCAGCTCTGAACAGAGAAAAGACAGGACAGAGGAGAGAGGGATGTTCTGTAGATGCTTGCTTGGATGGAAACTTGCTTTATTGTTGTTGATCCATCCATAGAACAGGTACTATATATTAAGGCACCAGACGTTGTTTCAGAAATATCAATGGATGCATTCAACACGTCTTCTGGGGCTCTGCTGCAGAATAGGAAGCCCTGGTCTAGGCTACTGGGTAGGGAGGAACAGAACGGGCTTCAAGCCAAAGAGGACGGGAAGCCCGTGCTGACCAGCTCTGTTCAGCAGCTCTGTGACCATCAGCAGGTCGCACCGAATGGCTTCCTATGTGCCGTGGCTGTGGCAGGGATTAAGGATCACACCGGCAAGAATTCTAGCACAGTGGCAGGCACAGTAGATGTTCTGTGGATGCTACTTGCCTGTTCCCTTGTTTTATTTTGGGTTCTAACCACAGCAGACCCACAGATAAGGGTTCTAGGGCAGGATGCCGGTGAAGGATGCAGCAGGGGAGAGGGAGAAGCAGCCAGAGAGGCTGTGCTCTTAGGCCAGACACCAGTGTGGGTGGTGGAACTCTGTCCTACATGGGAACGAGTGACACAGAGCCTCAGGATTGAGTTTGGAGAGTGCTGGTATGTTCACACACACTGTTGGGAATCCTTGGCTAAAGGCTACTAGAGGGCAGTAGATTGACAGCCAGGTAATTTCAGCCTGCTCGTGATTTCCCCTTCTGCTGTTCCAGGGCGGGGGAAGTCCTCGGCAAGCAGATGTAGACTCTGGTGGTTGGAAGTCAGCTGAAGCACCCTGAAATGTCCTAGGGACATGGGCAGGGCAATGACAGAGACAGTGGGGAAAACCAAGACATCTACAACCCTGTAGTTTCCACCGAGAAGCCACCACTCTAACAGGGAAGATAAGAGAGTTGAAGCTTCAAAGGAGAGGGCTGGTGATGCCAAGATGTCTGCAGTTTCCAGGAGAGATCAGCACCTGGATCTCCCCAGGGTGGTACTTCCTACATTCAGGCCTTTGCCTCTCAGCTTTGCATCTGATCTGTCAGCATCTGGGGAGTGAACTCAGAGGAGGTGTTAGACTCACATTAACCAAAACCCATAGAGTCTGAATTTAAAAACTATCTCGAGATACCTTGAGGAAATCTCTTCTCCACTGAAGGGATGGCCTTACCATGTGGGTTGCTTACAGAGGAAAACTAGCCCCAAGCCCCCATCTGACACTACCAAGGGTAGACACCAGCTCTTTAACTTGCAGCATCCAGAGAGGCAGGGTATGCAGTGGTTGACATGAAAACTGGGGTCAGGATGCCCCTGGCTCAGATCTTGTCCCCATGTTGCATTAGCTGTGTGACCTTAGCCAGTTGTTTACTTCTCTGTTCCTGATGTTTCTCATCCACAATAATACCTATTTTATAGAGTTGTGAAGATTAAATGTAATACACACAAAACAGGCAGAATAGTGTTTGGCACATAGTTAAGTGCTAGTTATCATTACAGCTGCTACGAGGAACCCCTTTTTAGACGACACAGAGTCATTCCTTAGGTATGCTAATAGCTCTCAGCAAGGATTACACTGTTTTTAGAACCAGTTTGTCTCATTAAGGGGTCTTTGCAAATCCTGCTATACAACATGGTGTCTATGGCTTACAACACTGTGTGGTGTGTTTAAAATTTGCTAAGAGAATAGATCTGATGTTGAATGCTATTGTCAAACCAAACCACTGCAACAAAAAATAATGATGATAAAGGGGGTGGGAAGAAATGTTGGGAGGTGACAGATGTGTTCATGGCCTTAACCGAGGTGAGGAATTCATGGATATATACTTATCCCCCAACTCAATGAGAAATGTACATTCAACACACACAGCTTTAACATGTCAATCATACCTCAATAAAGTGGTTTAATGAAAGGGAGGGACCTTTGCTTTTTGTTGTCCTACGGGGTCTTGTCATTTGCACCTTGCGGGAGGGAATGCCTCATTTCTCCTCACCTTGTCCTGACTCTTCTGAATAAACACAAAAGCAATGCAATGGCTCAGGAGACTGCACACAGTGCTCAGAGGTTCAGAGGTCAGAGGGCTCCTGAATTATGGAGCAGGAGCACGCCATGACATTGGCCAGGAGGCTGGACAGTCCAAAAGCCTAGGATGTCATGTATTTTTGTATGTTGTACAATCAAGAGCATCTTTCATTACTTGGCCCTGGAATGCATGCAGTCTGGAATTCTGCCAAGTA
Organism: Tamias sibiricus; assembly: GCA_025594165.1. Classification (NCBI taxonomy): domain Eukaryota; kingdom Metazoa; phylum Chordata; class Mammalia; order Rodentia; family Sciuridae; genus Tamias; species Tamias sibiricus. The sequence goes on along the minus strand of CM046665.1, from coordinate 129,462,766 downwards.
TCTCTCTCTTATAACTTGGGGGCAAAGCAACAAATCAAAACCACTGTCAGGTTTAGCCCTGATAAGAGAAGTGTGTCACTGGATGGAACCAAAGATCCCAAATCATCCAGGAAGACAACGGGACTCCTCGAGGACTGAATGACATGTATCAGTGCAGAAGGTGCACGTTGAACAGAATGTCAGAAATCCCGTCCCCCACGAGTGTATTGGAAAGGATGTTGGACGTGGAGACTCCATATAGCTCAGGAGACTAAAACGATTCCTGGAAAAGTGGATTAAAAGTGTCACTACAGAATGTGACCTGGAGAGGGCTCTAAGGAGGGGTGTCTGCCTCGGCCACATCAGTAAGCGAGGTAGAAAGGATGCTGGACTTGGACTGAGACACTCGGGTTCTGTTCTTGCCTGTGTCACTCATTGGCTGTGAGACCCTGGGAGAGTTGTGTCACCTCCCTGGACTCACAGGGTCCTTCTCTGCTAAAGGAAAGTTTCGGCTCATTGTCATGTAAGATACACTTCAAGTCTTGCTCCCGGGATGCTAAATATTGAGATAGATAAACAAGTGAAACGTTCAGATGGAAAAACAAAAATTTCAGTGTTCCTTCAAACTTCCCCCTGTCAATCTGTAGTCTCTGGTAAGAAATTTTCATGTGCTGAAATGGAGTCAATGAACATTCCTTGCTACCGCTCTGTCATAAATCATCATCAACTCAGAGAAGGCAGATGGGAGCAGAGCTACGAGACTGGCTGGTTCAGATCCCACACATTTGATTTCATAAAACCAGAACTTCATTTCCATGAAGCATGGGGTACTGCAGAAACTCCAGGTACAGGTAGATAGAAGAGGTGCTGATAGGTCAATCACTGGAGGACTAAGGATGGCCCACCAGAGCTGAGCAGTGTGGGACCACTGGTGACTTGATAAGGGCAACGTGGGTGGAGTGGTGGCAGGAAAAGCTTGACCAGAGTGGATGGAAGGCAGAATGGAAGAATCAAGATTGTGAACAGTGGAGCAGACAGTTCTGACCCTAAACTTGGCTGTCAAGGGAAGGAAATGAATGAGTGCTGTGGAGTCAGGAGGGTTTTATTTTTTTTCCCCCAAAATGGAAGAACAACATGTGTAGACACTGAGAATAAACCTGTAGGGAGGGGACACCTAGCCCTATGGGCACAGTTGAAATGTGGGTAAGGCTTTGGTGTAGCCAAGCCATTCAAGGGAGGAAGGGGCTAGGGGTGGCATCTGTATAGGAAGGAGTGGTTCCAGAGATAGACCATGGTGTTTAAGCTGGACAGGGAGCAGCGAGAGGGTGGCAAGGAGTGGAACAGGGAGTCCTATCGTCATAGGACTATGGAATTTAAGTCCTGGTGTCATAGAAGGATTATTCATGTAGGGGTGTGAGAGGGAATGAGTAGGAAAGATGATAGGTTGTGGTAAGAGATGAGGATTCTGAAATTAAGACTTTGGAGGTGGAGAAATTATTAATACTGAAAAGGCCAAAGGTGTGACCATGGACGTGAGCAACAGAGGTTGAAGGGAGAAAAAGGCCACTGGAAAAAGGAGATTAAGTAACTGGCAAGCCCGGATGTTGGAAAGAATAGTGATCATTGAAATCACATGAATAAAAATAGGACTAATCTTGAAGAACCAGTCTTGCTGACAGCTTTGGAAAGTAAGGAATAAAATTGGGGCAGGTGGCATCTGATGAGCGAGACTTTGAGCTGAGTGCTTGAAGGACCGTGGGCTCATCCCTCCCTTGACTCCATAGTGTGAAGGAAAAGTAGCTACAGACCCCTGGCAGGGCCGCAGGAAAAGACCTTTGCAAGAGGTGGGTATCAGCCAGAGAAAAGTCAAGGAAGTCAGAGAAAACTCAGAATGTTCTTAGAGGAGGTCGAGAAATAATGGCTTGCGAGCCACCTGGTTTTGTAAACTAGGGGTTTTGTACATCAACAGACTGGCCATGTCCATTGACTTAGGCCTCATCCACAACTGCTTTGGACTGCCAGGGGAGAGCTGGGTGGTTACGTCAGAGATCATTTGGCCCACAAAGCCTAAAACATTTTCTATCTGGTCCCCTTTAGAAAAAGTTTGCCAAAAGTTCGTAGTGGGTTTTATTGATGATTATTGACCTTGAATTTCAGAGGCCTCCGTGAAAGCATCTCAGGGGACGAGGAGGAGAGAGACATGGGGGAACATTAATCACTGTTGGTGTATGAGAGTCAGGCTGTGGGGGGAGAGCTGGGACTCTTGGGCTTCTTGTGGGACCTCCACTGGCAGTGATAAAGGGTGACCTTGAACTTGATGGTCCCATGACTGACCTTGGTGAAGAGGCTGAGAACAGGAAAGGCAGGGCTCCTACAAGGAGCAAGGTGGGCCCTGGGGCTGGCATGTGTCTTCTACAGAGAAGTGTGGAGTGGGGCCAGTGGGATTCTGTCATGACCCCCACTGCTGGTCACCCACAGAGGGGTGGGGGACTTTACATGCTCTACCTCTAGACTGACAGGCTTTAGGTCAACAGAGGGGGCTGATGATCTTTGGTTAGAAGGCGTCTTTAGAGTGCAGTGTTAGTTAGCCTTGCTTTCATTCCTCTTCCTAGATTGGGTGTTGCTTATCAGATTCTCCTAATACTAATTTACTGGTTCCAATTTAATATTGATGCTTCATTAAACTGGAGGACCTTTCGCCTGACCTTCAGTAAGATTAGCTTTATTCTGCTTTATGACGAATGGTACTAGACACACCGTCCATGGGCAATAACTTTAAAGAATTAAGTTAAATATTCAAAGGCAGATGACTCACTAATGGAACTTTTTAATTTTTTTTTTTTAAATATTCTTCCTGTACACCCAAAGACTAGTGATTCAGCTTGGACCCTTGTATAAGGGGTCACATGAGAAGAAATCGTGACATCAAAAAGCCTTTTTTCTTTCTTGTATCATTAACACAGGAATAAAATAAAATGTCTTTCAAACAATAGCAAATCAAGATTGAAACTGTATCTTTGCAAACATTTCCCAGCCTGGGTCATGTCTTGCTCTAACGACCTAAACTTGGGAAGTGTCACATTGACCAGGCAGTGCTTTTCCCTGATGTCAGAGCTCCCTTCAGGGACTAGCTTTTTGTCTTTGCCTCGCAGAATTCCTTCTGATGCAGCGAAGAACATATTCAGGCCGCCTCTACGTCAATCCTGGAAGGAGCCGGAAACATGGCTGGTTTTGGTCAGCGTGCCTTTCCCAGTGTCCCAGGCCTATTTGGATAATTTCATTTGTGCTGTCTTGAAACTTTGGTTGGATGATAATAAGCTATTTTTCATTCAGTCATTCATATATTAAATACTTACTAAGTGACTACTTTTTATTTTCCAGAGCAGTGTTCTGCAAAGGGGATACTGAGCAGAATAAGGCTTGGTTCCTGTCCTCGTTTTTCAAGAAGAGGTGAGGGCAAGTTTGGAACAGATGCTGGAAATAAAAGCCTTTCTGATGATTTCAGACAAGGTTCTAGAAAGGATTGTTAAGCAGATGTTTTGAGAGCATGCACTTAGACAGGAGAGCAGGGATTACAGAGAGTCTGGGAGTCCACTAGGGACACGCACTGAGCCTAACATAATTTTCTCTTTTGATAAGGTTACTAGACTAGTGGATCAAGGAAATAATATAAGTCAGATGGCTTAAGTAGCATTTGAGAGTCTTTCATATTATCCTGTGGACTTATAGGAAAACGAATAATAAAATAGTAGGCAGATTCTCAACCCTTCCTTCCTCTTTTCCTTCCCTCCTTCCATCCTTTCTTTCTTGCTTTCTCACTTCCTTTCTTTCTAAAGGTTCTGGTGTCATAGAAACAATCTGGTAGGTGGCAAGGGTAAATCCATGATCCCTGCCTTCATGGGACCTACTGTCTGTGGCAGGAATGAAAGCGGAACCACATAAGATGCACACAGTGAAATGGGGGTCCATATGGGAATCACCAAGAATATTAATCACGGGGTTCATACAAGGCCAAAAGGAAGCTTCTGGTAGCGTAGGCGGCAGACTGGACTCTGCACCTCCTTACAGTTTGATCAGTAAGTTGAATTGTATAGAAAATATTCTAATATTTGGATGGGGAATTAATTTGTGCCCATTTGTTAAATAACACGCAAACTCATTCTCAAATATTTTAAAAGTGTTAAATAATTCAGAATTAAATAAAAGTCTGGTAGGAAATAGAATAAAATATTTGTAGATCTATGGAGGCATGGTAATGTTCTCAACTATAAAAAAACGCATATAGTTGGGGGTGTAGCTCAGTGGTCGAGCACTTGTGTAGCATGCACGAGGCCCTGAATTCAATCCCTGGTACTGCAAAACAAACAAACCAAAGACACAAACAATTTTAACAGAAAAGGCCGGCAAATAACAGGTATGAATAAGTAAAAATTTAAAATATCCATACAGTGCAAAATAACATCGCTAACATTAAAAGGCAAAAATCAGGCTGGGAAAAAGATTTTAATCAAACATGACAGAATAATATTTATAATACAAAAAAAAAAAAAAACCCTAGGTTCAAATTTATATGAAAAAACATGATGAATAGCGATGATAATTCACAGAAGACAAAATACATTTAAAAGACACTTTCACAGAAAGAACACTTCCCACTTTGTGGATCAGTGAGGGTCTCTCGGAGTCTGTGGGGACTCTCCCCGCTGAATGCTGCCCTCCCTGGCATCCACCTGTCTTCCATGTTAGATTTTTTTTTTTTTTTTTTTTTTTTTTTTTGTGGACTCATGACATTTTTGTGTATTTTTCTGTTGTGTTTAGGACTTTGTATTTGCACTGTATGTTTCTGTGCTGATCTTTAAGCAAAACAAAGAATGAGTAAAATTACAGCCCACTGTCCACACTCCATAATCTGAGCCCAAGAGCAGGCCTTGGAGTTCCTGCATTCGGGAAAACACTGCCCCTCCCAGATGGCTCATCATTCGGGGGGTGAGGAATTAACAACAGAACTCTGCATACTCCTGGCAAGACCCTCAGCCTTTGCTCCATCCCTCCAAACACCGGCAGCCTAAGCCGTGGTGTTTGCTTTGAGACTATCAGGAACGCCATCTTGGACTACTTCCTGTGTGCGTCAGCCATCAGGAACTCAGCATGCCCAGGACATGTTCATCCCCGGAGTCTTCTCCACAGGGCAGTGAGGCTGACGCTCTGTCACCTGACTCCTGGATCCATGAAGAAGCTGTTTTGCCTTACAGCCTGTGGATGGAGTCAGCCACTGTGAGGTGAGCAGAGTTCCAGGAGGGGAGTGAATTCAGGGAGTGGGCATCCCCCCAATGTCCACCTTGCTGGGTTTCATGGACTGCCTGAACCCCTCTTCCAAAAGGGTCTCCTTCAAGCTACCATCTTGGGGTCGCTATCACTGCTCTCGCTCCTTGTCCTTTAATTGGCAAGAGCTCCGGTTTGTTGTTAGCCTCTGATCACACATTACTCTTCGTCCTACCTACATTAAAAAAATAATAATCTGTTTATTATAATCTCTTTCCACTTTGTGCATTCTGGTTCCTGCAGGGAGTTTGTCTGTCACTGCTGAAGAATGAGTCGCTCAATGAATGAATGAATGACTTTGAGTCTCCGAGAAAACCTAGAGCACCAGAAAACAGTCTTTGTAGCAAAGCCCATGGCAGGAGGGATGGTGGGAATTTCCCCTGCTTGGGCAACCTGACTCTAGAAGCACTGAAGGGAGGAGCAGTTACCTGTCAAACAAAGTAGAGGACACGTGGGCAGTCACAGAGTGGAGGAGGAACCCAAGGAGCTGACTTGGAAGCAGCCATCAGTAGGAACCACAGAGAAGGAAATGCAATGTCATGGCCACTTATAGGCACCAGGGAAACCCTTCAGGAGCCCCAAGCTTGAAGGAGCAGTGTGGCCTGTAAGGCGGTGGTGTCAGGCTTCTCAGGATGGAGGCTGGGCTGGAGAAACGCCCCTCCCCTCTGATTTCTTCCTACCCGTCCTCTGCCCCACCCTGCTGTTTCTTTGTGGCCTCAATGAGCCTGAGCATCAGGACGCATCAAAGAAATGAAGTGCGAGCAACCTTGGTCATAAGACATCTGCAAAGTCAGCAGAGCTATTTAACTGTAGTGAAACTAATATTCTCACGGACTTTGGTAGCATTATAAATCAATGCAACTCTTTCAGAGAGCTCATGGCAATATGGATTGCATTTTAAATAAAATGTCATAGCTTGTGACTCTGTAATCTCATCTCTAAATGTTCATCCTAAAGAAAGTTTGTAAAGGAAAATTTCTAATATGGCATTATCCCTAATGTTGAATAATGTATAATATATAACATGTAGTGAAAAGAATGAAATATAGAAGTATAGGTAAAATAGACTCTGCAGACAGTAAGTGGAAATGAAACTAGGATCAGCAGAATGAAGTGTTATTGTTTTCTAAAATTCTTTAATAGTTGCTGTAACATGTTTATAATCAAATACAAACAAAAATTTAAGTGACACAGCCCCAGGAAGGACCACATCCTTTCCCTGTCTAGAATCCTTCAAGCCTTCAATGGTTTCCTTGTGCAATAAAGTCCCATGGGAATCTCTCCTGTGGTTTGTAGGTTCTACATACCTGGCCTCTGCCATCTTGGACCTCGTCCTTTGACTGTTTTTCTTCTGTGTTTTAGCCACTGGACTCTCAATGTCCTTCAAAATGCCAAGCTTAGGCCTGTTTTGGTGTTTTGATCCTATTGTGCTCTTGATCTAGAATGTTCCTCCTCCAGATCTCAATATGGCTCATTACTTTTCTCATTCTTTCACTATCCCGTCAGATAGCACTTTTTAGAGAAGGTGCAGAGACCTCGTCTATTACCTGCCCAGCGAACATCCCTGGCTCCGTCGGTGTAAATTCCTGAGGGGCAGGTGTACACTTTCCACTCTGGAAACTTAAGACACGTGCAGCATGACGCAGGAGCCGTCCACCAGATCCTAACCCCGGGGGCTTCAGGAGCGTGGTGTACAGGGGCAGGGGCAGTGACAGACTGTGGTGGCTCTGAGGCCTGGAAGAGCCCAGTGAAGTGTTAGTGGGTGTCTCAGGTTGGCGGGGGTCACTGCAGTGATGGTTGTCCAGGGGTGATGCTGCTGACTATAGCAGTGGCTGGCTGGTGTGAAGCTAATGCAGACTGCCTTGTGATTATATCTTCTTGTGCTTTGCCTTCCTTCAGAAGCGGGGTTCTGCCCTCTATGTACCAAGGCTCTTAGCCACTTGAAACTCTTCCAAGAAGTATCTTTTCTGTTTAAGTTCAAGCAGAGTTGTTTTCTGTTGTTTGCAACTGACAACCTATACAAGAACTTCTCTGAAAATCTAAGCTCAAGGAGCCACTCATTCATTACCTTGGCTATTGTCTGTTACAGTATTCAGTTTTACTTTCTTTGTAGCAGGTACCACTATGTGCTATGTGCTAAATATTTGCATCCCCCCTCCCAAATCCGTAAGTTAAAATCTTACTCCCTCATGTAATGATATTAGGTGGGGTGGGGACTTTGGGTGGAGGCCTCTTAAATGGTATCCCAGAGATTCTTAAAGAGTATACTCCTTGAGTCAGCTAGATACTGATTGGTGCATGTGTGTGAGTATATATGGGAAAGAACTGTTCAGAGTGAGTACAAGTCACAATTTGTGAAAATTGCTTTGAGCTGGGAATAGTACTTTGGGTATGGGGTATAGCACTCAGAAGATATTGCTTCAAACATGCTGCAAAGGTTGGCCTGCCCAAGATGCCACATTGTTCTTCTCAAGTAAGCTTAAAATTAAACCTTGAAATTACTAAACTGTTTTCAAGTAACTTAACCATGACCCAGAACAAATCTCAAGAATATTTAAAATAATACAAGAATATCCAGTACCCAACCAGGTAAAATTCACAATGTCTTTATGAAAGAGGCTTCATAAATCTCCCTTCTCCATCTGTTATGGGAGAATGCAGTAAATAGCCGGAACCAGAAAGCAGGCCTTCACCACACACTGAATCTGTCAGTGCCATGATCTTGGACTTCTTAGCCTCCAAAATTGTAAGAAATAAGTTTCTATTGTTTACAAGTCACCCAGACTATAGCATTTTGTTATATCAACCAAAAAGACTAGGATACCATCTGAAATAATTCATTTATTTATGTTATCTGTTTATTGTGTCCCTACCCCCACCCTAGCAATGTCAGCTCTATGAGAACAAGAACTGTGTGTGTAGACCCCATTCATCTACTACAGTGCCAGGCATACAGTTAGCACTGATAAATATTCACTTAATAAATGAGATAGACAGTAGAATGGATGACAGAATCAAAATTCAAAAAAGACCCAAGGACCAAAATTAATATGAAGAAATTTAACAGAATAAATGTGAGATCTGACTTTATCATATTAAGCAAGCACACAAGTACAAGATTAAGGAGACCTTACTTATCAAGAATCGAATGTTAAAAATGAAAAACTCACAGTTGTGGTGGAATATACCAAGCTTAGTAAAAATTAGTTTATAACAAAAGCAAGTGGCTGTGGAACCTGTAGGGGATTTCTGTTTCTGCTAAGATGAATTGGCAAGGACCAGCTTTAGCTTCTCATCTTAACTAAAAACCCTGGAAGAAACATGTGAAACTTTGTTTTTCAGGCTTTGGACAAAGCAGCACAGAGTAATGATCATTGAGAGAAGAAAAAAAAAAAAAAACAGGTGATCTTTTTAATTGCCTAGTGTGGCATCTGGATAAAGTTTTCAGGCCACAGTGCAGGCAAGAGAACCCAGAGCCTGGCAATCTCCCTATGGTGAAGAAATAGAATTGGGGGGTTCAAGGAAGTCAAGGTACCTACTGCTCATTGAGAAGAGCATCATATGGAAGACAGCTCCATAAAGGAGGTATCCCAGAGACCTATAGAGAGTGACCTCCTTGAATCATCTAGATACTGATTGGTGCATGCATGTGAGGATATAACCCAAGATTAGGGAAAGAACCCCTCAAAGTGAGTAGAAGTCACAATTTGTGAAAATTGCCTGGAGCTGGGAATAGTACTTGGGGCAAGGGGTAGAGTACTCAGAGGGTATTGCTTCAAACATGCTTCAAAGGCTGGCCTACCCAAGATGCCACATTGTTCTCCTCAAGTAAGCTTAAAATTAAGCCTTGAAAGTACTAAACTGTTTTCAAGTAACTTAACCATGCCCCAGAACAAATCTCAAGAATATTTAAAATAATACAAGAATATCCAGTACCCAACCAGGTAAAATTCACAATGTCTAGCATCTAATCAAAACTTGCTAGGTATGCAAAGAGGCAGAAAATGACAATGGATCACAAGGACAGAAAAAAAATTCTTTCCAAAAGTGATACAAATGATAGAATTAGTAGACAGTGAAACAGTTCCTATAACTATATTCCACATGTTCAAGAAGGTAGAGGGAAACATGCTTGTTAAGGAGAGACATGGAAGATAGAAAATAGATGGAAATGAAACTTCTAGAGATGAAAAACAATGTCTGGGATGAAAAAATACATTAGATGGGATTAAAAATGACTAGACATTTGCAGAAGAAAAGACTGATGTCTTAGTCCTTCCAGGCTGTTTTTAGAAAATACCTTCAACTGTGGCTTAATGCTTCTCACAGTTCTAGAGGCTGAGAAGTTCAAGATCAAGGCACCAAGAGATCATGGCATCTGGTGGGGACTCTCCCTCATAGATAGTGCTGTGTCCTCACATGGTGGAAGTGGTAAGGTGGCTCTCTGGAGCCTATTTTTGAGATTAATAATGCCATCCATGTGCATTATATGACTTATCATTTCTCTAAGCTCCAGTTGCATTGGTGATTAGATTTCCATGTATGAATTTGGGGTGAGGGGAACACCCAACATTCAGATCATAGCAATTGGTTAACTTGAAGACACAGCAATAAATCTATTCAAAGCAAGACAGAGAGAAAAATGAGAAAATAATAAGAGTATCAGTGAACTGTGGGAGAATTTCAAGCAGCCTAACATGAATGTACTTGGAGTCTCTGAAGGAGAAAAGTGAGCTGGAAGGATAGGAAAAGAATCTATGAAAAAATAGTGAATATTTTCCCAATTCGATGAAAATTATAAGTTCATAGATTCAAGCAGCTCAATGAAACAACAAATGAAGAAAGAGACTTCATCGTCAATTTGATTAAAAGCAGTCATTTAAAGCTGGGCATGAGCGCGTGCACCTGCTATCCCAGCTACCACGAGAGGCTGACGAGTCACTTGAGCCTGTGGTCCAGGTCAACCTGGGCAACTAGCGAGACCCTGCCTCAAAAATAACAATAATAACAATAAAATCAGTAATTCGGAGGACATCTTAAAAGCTGCAATAGTAAAAAGACATCATGTGAGGGTGTCATCATATACATCATATATACAGTGCTTTATATATTTCTTTTTTTTAGTTTTACTGAGGTATAATTAATAAAAGCTACCCTGAAAAAAATTTTTTTTTGGTACCAGAATTGAACACAGAGGTGCTTAACCACTGAGTCACATCCCCGACCCTCTTTTGTATTTTATTTAGAGACAGGGACTCACTGAATTGCTTAGCACTTTGCTTTTGCTGAGGCTGGCTTTGAACTCGAGATCCTCCTTCCTCAGCCTCCCAAGTTGCTGGGATAACAGGCATGCGCCCAGCTGCACAATTCCCTTTTAAGTTGTGTTGTAGTCAGCTTTTTCACTGCTGTAACTAAAAGACCCAACCAGAACCATTATAGGAAGAAAAGTTTATTTATGGGCTCACGGGTTCCAAATTCAGTCCATAGACAGCTGGCTCCATTCCTCAGGGCTCAAGGTGAAGCTGAACATCATAGCAGAAGAGTGTGGCAGAGGGAAGCAGCTCACATGATGATCAGCAAGCAGAGAGAGTGCTCCACTGGCCTGGCACCAATATGAACCCAAAGCCCTGCCCCCAATGACCCACCTCCTCCAGCCATACCCCACCTACCACCAGTTACCTACACTCAGTCAATCCTATCAGGGGATAATTCCCTGATTGGGTCAAGGCTCTTGTAATCCAATCATTTCCCCTCTGAACTCTCTTGCATCGTCTCACATGTGAGTTTTGGGGGACACCTCACATCCAAACCATAACAGGTTGTGTCAGTATTTTAGAAGAGGAGCAGTGAGGGTAGCTTATATGTAGATGATTTAGAATCAGGCTTATTAATGGATTATTTCTGCACGAACATTGACTAAGTACTTGTTGAATGCATGTCAGGGTGTGTAGGCCCTCCTGCACTGAGGACTATGTGATTTGATTTTGGGTCTCAAGAAAATTACGTCATGAAAATTTATACAAATTCTTAAAATTGTTAATTTAAAATTCTCACAGGCCAAAGGTCTACTGTTTTAAATTCTGGGTACTGCAATCTCTTCTGTCTGATGAATATGTGGGTATGCTCTATGTGGGATCTAGAAGGTGGCTACCAGGGAAAATGAGGGAGGGTTTCATCTGTTAGGAGATGGATACTGATCAAAATAACCCTGGGATAAAATTTCAACTCCCTGGGTAGATTCTGATATAGAACAAGGATACTTTGACCAGCCAACACTATCATTATGTGTATGATTTTGGAATAGACATCAGACTATATGGAGTTTGGCTAGTGTGAGACTATTTTGGACAGTCTGACTGTTTCTTGGCAAACAGAATCTAAAGAGCTGAGGTTGAGAACCTAAAATTTCATGATCCCCAAAGCAATCTTTTGCTCTGTGAGCTTGATATGAATGAAGGGAAAACTAGTATTATTTTGTTTCGTAGCCACTTCAACATGAAAGAACACTGAAGCAGAGAGTAAATCCGTATTGGAAAGAGTTGCCACATACAATAGTAACCCCCACATCAGTGTGTTATTTGTAGACATGCTTCACTTTCCTCTCATTTACAGCAAGTCTTTTTATCCTATCCTACCCAACAGAACCCCACAAAATCTGATCTTTGCTCACCTCTTCATATTACTCTTGCCATTTTCCCTGGCCCATGGTGTTCCTGCCTTCCTGGCCTGAATGCAGCCTCCTGGCTCTCTGCCTAGCTCTTGCCTTCCTTGGATCTTACATCCCAACCCAACAGTCACTTCCTCAGAGACTGGAACCAAATATCACCAGTGCCTCCAGCACTAGTTTCTGGTACTTCGTTTTAGCAGCCTGTCTTAGTCTTCTGTGCGCTGCAGGACAGAATGCCACAAGGGAACATTTGTAATGAATGGAAATTTATTGGCTAATGGTTCAGGAGACTGGGAAGTCCAAGGTCAAGAGGCTGGCATCTGGCAAAGGCCTTCTGGCTGTGTCATCCCATGGCAGAAGGGCAAAGAGAGGCTAGGAGAGAGAGAGAGAGGGAAAAAAAAAAAAAAAAAAAAAAAAAAAAAAAAAAAAGAACATGTAGCCTCAAGCTCTTTTATGATTGATATTTTTCCATTTGTTTTTGTTTTTGTTTGTTTTTGGTGCTGGGGATTGAACCCATGGCCTTGTGCATGCAAGGCAAGCAATCTACCAACTGAACTAAATCCCCAGCCTGACATTTCTCCATTTGTGAGGGTGGAGGCCTCATAACCTAAACACCTCCCGTCAGGCCCCACCTCCCAACGTGGCTGCATTGGGGATTAAGTTTCCAGCACATGCTTTTGGGGGCCAACACCTCAGCAAAGCCCAGGCCAACTAAGGCAACAGGTCTACTTCTTGGGCCACATGGATTTCTTTTTCATGGAAGTTCAGGCAGTAGCTTCTCCATGGTTCCTATAGGTTTCTTCCTGAGCAGATTTAGGAAAGAAGAGGTGATGCTTCAATCTATAGTCCCAATCTGTGCAAATGGTCTCCTGGCTGCAAGTGATACTCATCCTCGCTCTTGACACCATTCTAAATACTCCTCATCCTTAGTAGGTCTTGGTGGTTTACCAGTCAATGGGACCAAACTTGTTCTCCTAAGGAGTCTAAGCTCTTGGCTCCCATGCCCTTCTCAGTTACCGAGGGAATGGGAAGCACCTGAAAGCATCCAAGTGAGCTAATGAGGTTCCACACATTCCTTGCCCCCATTGTATAAAAACCATTTTGCTTCTTCTGTTGATCTGGGTCAATTATCCCTGACACAATGGTGATTCCTTCTTTTTCTTGCTAGTCCCTGGGCACTAGGAATTCAAATTATCCTGGCAACAGTCACACCTTAGAGTTACATGGACTCTCGATATGTTTCCTGGCGAGACTAGAGGACAAGGACATCCAGACCTGAATACCACAAAGCTGGAGCTCATTCCCCAGATGGTCACTGGGAGCGATGGCGATTGGCCCTTCATTTTGGACCATGTATTCTTCTTAGTGGAGACATAGCACTGTAGAGAGGCCTCTCTTTGATTTAATGCATATGGCGCCCTACCTTTTCAGAGTGTTGCCTCTGAGCTGGCACCACTGCTGTGACATTAGAAAGCCATTCTAGTGTTCTGTGAGGATGATTATTATTGGATGTGCTGTGACCAACATAGCTCAAGGTCATGGGCCCACTCTTATACTTCTTTTGCTGTAAAATGAGCTTTCTGGCCAGATGTTATGTTGTGTGGGACATAATGTCTGAGTAAGCTCCCGGCTGAAGCTCTATGTGCAGGAAAGGCAAAAATCATGCCAAGAAAGGGGATCTATCCTAGGGATGGCAGACAACTGGCCCTTCTAGGATAGCAGGGGCCCAACGTGAATGATATGCCGGGAAGGGGCCAGGTGTTCACTTGAGAGAGAGTGCTGGGCTGGCCTTGAAAAACAGTGCGGTGTCCTTTGGGTCCTCCCACCTCATGTAACCCCCTGGCACTTTATCTGGACTAACATAACATTCCATCATTTTATTATGTCCATGTCCCTCCGGATTTTACTTCCTCCTCTGTCATCTTCCAGGAAAACTCAGGTATTTGCACTTTGCTCAAAATCGTCCAGCACTTTTTCTAGACTTCTCAGAGCCACCCTGGTCCCTGGGGCTCTTGCTAGAGTGGTAAACCGGGAGAAAATTCCCTTAAGGCAATAAATTCTTGTTTATGGTGTCTGACATCTGACCCCATTGATCAAGCACCCTCAACATCTAATCCCAGAAGTACTCCCTTAGCGTCTGCTGGTAGTTTCTAGCTAATTCTTGTCCTTTCGATATCTTCAGTGTATAATCTCTCTGTTACCTCATCGGGACAGCACATGCTGGCATGGAGCCCTAGTTATGAGTCTGGCAACCAGACAGGAAGTGGGGTAGCTCCTGAGGGGCACCCTTGCAGCTCTTGGAAAAGAGGGACTCCGGGGAAAGTGCTAGCTCCTCCTAGATGTGCTATTGCTGCCTAAGGAATTGCCCTGACCTCTGTGGCTTTCAACAACACAGCTTATTGCCTCACAGTTTCAGCGGCTCAGGAATCTGGGCATGGCTTAGCTGCATCCTCTCCTTAGGCCCTTGGAAGGCTCTAATCTAGATGTCACAGGGGCTGCATTCCTTTCTGGAGTTCAGGATTATGTTGGTGTTGGTAGAATGCAGTTTCTTGGGGCTGTAGGACTGAGGTCCCCACACTCCTGCTGGCTGTCAGCTGGGGACTCTTCTCAGCTCTAGAGACCCCTGGTCCACTCTACCTAGGCTTCTCCCAAGCCCTCCTGCAATACGGCAGCTCCCTTCCTCAAGGCCATGGGGGAGAAACTCTCTGACCCCAGGGAAGATCCCAGTACCTATTTGAAAGACTTTGTCCTGATTAAGTCAGGCCCAACCAGGATAATCTCCCTTTTGATTAACTCAAAGTCAACTGGTTTGGGAACTTAATTATATCTGCCAAATCCCTCCACCCTGGCTTCCTTCCATTGGTTAGAAGCAAGGCCCCAGTTCCCTCTGCACTCCAGGGAGGGAGTGTTTACAAAGGCGTTACTCACTGGGGTCACCTTAGGGTGTGTGTACAAAGGAGCAGGGTGGGTCCCTGCAGACACGTGGTGGTGAATCCGGAGGAGCAGCAGCTGGGGCCACCAGCCAGTGACATTCCCAGCACATTTTCATGGGTACCACATGCCATCATCACAATCCCTAATTCATGAATTTGAAAATCTATCATTATACATTTAGTATCTGTCTTCCCTACTGGAATATACATTCTGTAGGAGTAGGGATTAAGTGTGTCACAGTTACATTCTTACCATCTAGAACATTGCAATCATTTTTAAATGTGGTAGACACTCAAAATTGTGGTTGAATAAATGAATGAGTGGTCATACTAACAGGAGCCGTTTAATACTCTGACAGAGTCCCCTGACCAGATTCAACCTATCTAAGTCAAGGGCGACATCCTGACCCAAGTGAAGCCAACGAGTCTCTTCCCCAATAATTTTTATTTGGAGTGGACACAATCCTACTAGTGACTGAACTGTGATTAGTAGCATTCTCCAGAATGTTTTCTCTCTCATGTACTAGGCAGCCGAGGGTGCCATTTTGCAGCACAGGGAATTTCCCCTGACGTGTCTTGAGAAACAGAGGAGAGAGAGAACACCTGAAACAGAGGAGAGAGAGAACACCTGAACTCTCCTGAGGCCAGGTGTACATTTCTCCTGGGACCTCTTCCCTGACCAACAAGAGGCTCCACAGAATTCTTCCCAAGAATTTCCCTTTTTTGCTTAAAGTAGCTTGACTTGGATTCATGGGTCCTACTTAATACACTGTGGAGAATCGAGGGAAGCAGCAGCCACCTGGCCTTCGTTTGTACCAAACAGAGGGGAGTGAGAAGTGGGTTTTATGGAATACGAGGAGAGCTTCAGGCTAGGACAGAGGCCCAGAGAGAAATAAGAGGTACCCGAAATGGGAAAGAAGTAAAATTATCTCTGTCTGAAGATGACATGACTATCTACGTAGGAGACCCAAAACATTCAACAAAAATCTGTTAGAATTAATCGATGTAGTGGGATTACAAGACACAAAATCAACATTCAAAATCCAGTGGCACCTCTGCCTCTGTACATGGACAATGAGTTATTCCAAAAGGAAATCAAGAAAACAGTGTCATTTACAACAGCAACACAGAGAATAAAATACTTAGGAGCAAACAAAGCACACAGGCCAGGGATCCTGCCCCACAGCAGAGCAGGTGGGAGCTAATCAGGAAGGAGATAGTACATGGGGTGTGCGGCAGCTGCCTCTGGGGACCAGGGAGCATTGTCACCATTCCAAGTTGGGTGGCTCAACCTGTTCCGTCCTGTCGAGCAGGAAGATTATGGAGTCATGGGAGGAGTCTAGAGCTGTTTTCCCCACTGAAGTCTCCTGGAGACATTGCCTAAATCAGAGGCAAATGGATGCTTTCAGGATATCCTATAATATATTCATTCATATTTTCATTGCTTCAGCATCATGAAGGAGCAAGAAAGGAGGCGCCGATGAAAGGAAGTGGGTCCAGACCCTGACTGAGCACAGCACACCAATGCAGTGTTGTTCCAGAGGATGGGAGCCAGGAGGAGCGGGATGGGGCAGAAACAGTGGAAGGGGACCATCAAGGGGAGAACAGAGAATTTTGCATGATTGTAGGTGAAACCCATGGGTGTCCAATGAGACCCAAAGGCTGGGAGGAGCGGATGAAAAGGGCAGGGAGATAGTATCTTTCTTCCAGGTGGGAGGGCGGGTAGAAAAACACAGTCTATATAGTTCTTCGTTTATTTAGCAAATATTAATGAGCACATACTATGTGCGGGCCACTGTTCAGGTTGATAACACAACAGCGAACAAGACAAGCAGAGTCCTGACTCCATGGAGCCAGCTTTCTTGTGAGCCATGTGGACAGCACGTAGCTGGTCACTGCTCCTACTCCACGGCAAGGGAGGCCTGGCTTCATGAATATTTGGGTGAGCACATGGGAGTTCCTTCCATCCCCTGATGCCGTCTTACAGAAGCTGTGAGTGGGCAGTGAGACCTGGAGGTCAGGGGGCGGGGGCAATATAGCAGGAGAAGATGAGGCACAGGAAGGAAGGAGAGGGACTTTACACGAGAACCAGGCCCGCTGTGGCAGAGGTGGCTGGCTGACCATCCATAGCCATGCTCTTCTATGAGCAGAGAAACAGCTGCTCATCCGGGGTCTGCGGTCCCCTGGGCATCCAAGGCTGGCTATCCCATGGTTGCCACAAACACACATGGCCAGTTATGCACGCTCCATCCAGGCCAGGAATTTCTTCTTAAACCACAGACATGTCTTTCATGTTTTAACATATTACATGTTCTTGTTTGGCAATGCTTGGCTGTATGAGAGTATGTTCATTCCATGGCTATTTACATGATGCAGTCGTAAAGAATTTCAAATAACATTTCATATTGTTATTTTATTAAATTTTACTGTGCCCATTTGTCGATCTAAGAAAATACTACTAACTTTTTCAAAAGAAATATGTGTACTCATCCCTCAACTAGAAAGATGCATGGGATTCCTCTAGCGGAAAATAAGCAAACAATAATCCATACTGAAGATAAACTCACACACAAAAATCACAGGTCTCACAAGGCAGCAATACACTGGGAAAAGGGTCAGGAAAAACCGCCAACAGGAAGGAATGCAGCAATTCAAAAGAGCCAAAAAACGTGCTGCATTTGAAATGCTGAAAAGAATAAGATATGGAATAGAAACCATAAGGAGCTGGGCACAGAGGTACAGGTCTGTTTTTGTAATCTCAGCGGCTTGGGAGGCTGAGGCAGGAGGGTTGCAAGTTTAAATAGAGGCAGAGAGGACATTTTTAATTAATTAACTAAAAATCACCATGTTACATGCAATAGAGAAATGTGTAAGACATAGGAAGATAAAAAAAAAAAAAAATCAGAAAAAGTAAAGAGGGTAAGAGGATGAAGAATATGGGAAGAAAAACTTAGCGTTGGGTTTCCTATCAGCCAAGATAAAAAGGGAAACACATTACACTTAGCAACCTAGTGAGAACCTATCTCAAAACAAAAAGTTAAAAAGGACAGGGGATGTAGTTCAGTGGTAGAGTGCCTCTCAGTTCAATCCTCAGTGCTAAAAACAAAACCCAAAACAAAACCCCCAAACCCAAATGAACAATAACACAGGGAGAGACGGACCTTCTGTGGCTCTGAGGTCAAAGAGAAATTCATTCATTGGTGGGGGTGCGTTTTTATTCAAGGTGAACCTAATAACTTTGTAAATTCTGTCTTTAGCTGTAGAGTTACCAAAATGCACAGGTTTGCATTTGGCTTTTGCTTTATCAGCCCTTGATGAAAAGCGAGGGTGTTACTTATATCATAAGGAAAATTCTTCAGAAGGATGATGATGGTTTGGTTTTAAGATGACAAAGCTACTGGGGGAGGGGAGAGAGAGAAAAAGAAACCTAAACACAGTGGCATTCTGTAAAAGTGTGCACATTATGAAAAGGCTATAAAATTTTGGAACAGAGAAAATATCACTCTAATTCTGGGTTTCTCAACCTTGACACTGTTGACATTTTATACAGGAACAGTGTTTGCTGTAGAGGGCTGTCCCAGGCACTGTAGATGGCTAGCAGCATCTCTGGCCTCTGTCCAGTCTATGCAGTTGTGTTCCCTGCTGTATGCATTTCTCTCCAGCCAGTCACAGCAGACAAAAAATATCTTTAGATATTGTGAAATATCCTGTGGGGGCAAAATCAACTCCAGCTGAAAACATGTTCTAATTGTACCAAGTAACTACCCTTCCTTTCATATTTGGGTAGTTCATTGCAAACTTCTTCATGTTGTACATATGCTTACTTATATGCACATACTATAATGTGTCTTGCATTTTTCATTTAAAATATATAAAGATGGTTATGGATAACCAGAGAAGACTCCAGACATTGGAGAAGGCTATCCGAGACCTTTGTAAATTTCCAGTTGGCAAGTACATCATTAGCACATGAGATCTTCCACAAATTGTGATTGGGAATGAAGCAAGAACAACAGATCTGTTCCAAGACTCAGATGATGAGCACTGGACCAAGTTTATTCAGTGGCTAAAGCACCTGGTACCCACTTTTGCAGCTCACTTGCACAGAACTGGTCTCAGCTAAGTTACAAATCAGTACAGGTCAGGGATCTCTCAGTAATTCAAGCAATGAATCCAGAGTCCAAGTGCCCATGACTACTGTGGATCTTGGGCACCAGTGCCACAGATACTTTAAAAGTCCCTGGAAAGATTATGAAGGTTCCTGAGCTACTGCTTCACTAAAGTCTAACAAGGCATTCATTTAGGCACGATAAGGCCATTAAACCAATGTATTCTAAAAGAGGTTTGCTTTGTAGCTAAAAATATTTCAAAACATTGGAAATGGTGTCAAAGGGTGACAATAAAAATAGATTTGTATTTAAAAGTTGGTCTGTAAGTTGGACACTACAACTTTGACTTGATATTTCACGTTGCTTCCAAATTTCCTAAAGCCCATCCAGCCATGTTCCAGCCCCGGCACTGCAGAACCAGATGGGGAGTTTCACCTTCTGCCCAGGAGAGTGTGCTGCACACGGTTTGTGCTCTGGGGTCTGCTCAGTGGTCCGATTAGATTTAGGACCTCAGAGGTGATCTCTGGCAGGGTCCCAACTGAAAGTACTTGGATGCAGACTTATCATACTATATGGAGGAGACTATGTCTGGAGTAACAAGATCTTTGTCCAAACAAAGACCTTGCTCCCGAAAACCTTTCTCCTCTGAACAGTCAGTTAACTTCTGCCAAGTTCAGGTTCACCACTGAGATAATGCTACCTGGGAAGGCTACTGGGTTGTAAGAGATAAATGAAAATAAAGAGCATGGAGGAACATTGAGAGCTCTAAAATGGAAAGTATTTGGTGAAAATTCATCTCCTCACTTGGTATTCCTCTGCACTACAAAGTTATACAAAGTTCTGAATGTACACTTCATGTAACCAATGTAGCCGCTTATGATGTCACCTTTCTCAAAAATCTTAGAGAAGCAAGGGTAAATTTAAGTTTTGGGGGATTAAATTGAAATCTGTCCTTGTACTCACACCCAGAGGTTAAAATGAGGTGATGAACTGTTAGGAGAAACTATTCACAGAGTTTATAAATCATTCAGATCTTAGGCCCTTGTTCTCACTTTCCATTGCTCAATAGCTGATGATGTGGGGGAGAAAGGACAGCCAGGTCCAGGGTGTGGCGCAGTGATGAAGCACTTGCCTAAAAGAAGGGAGGCCCTGGATTTGATCCCTAGTGCCACGGAAAGAAAATAAATAAATAATTAAAAAAAAAAAAACCTGCCTCAAGATTGTTGAGGAAGCAAAGAGCTTATTTGGACAAAGACATTCTTACTTTGGATCAAGACTTCGCCACACGGCATGCTCTGTCTACACCCTAGAAAATTTTCAGTTATGCCACCACCTGACATCAATTGATCTATCTATCTGTCTATCTATATGGAGGGGGGCAGTGGATTTTGTACTCTCTGTTACACAAAGGGGCCCCTGACAAAGTCACCTAATCTCTCTAAATCTCAGTTCCCTTACCTGTCAAACTGGAAATTTAGGGCATGATGTCATCCTTCGGTGGTGGTGGTGGTGGTGGTGGTGGTGGTGGTGGTGGTGAGGCTTAAGTGGCATGATAAGTTTGCACAACAGAAAGTAGACCATCTTTTGCAAATATCAGCTATTATTAGGCAATTTATGGTTTAATATCTACTCCATTGCTACCTGGTATAAAGATGGGTGAAGAAGGCCAGAGATGCTAATGACTGCAATGGAGTGTGGCAATTGTCCTAGAATTTCAGAATTTGTAGTATTTTTGCTTCTCACACCCAAATCAAAGTTTCACTGTATGATGAAATTCTGTTCCATTGCATTTCAAAGGAAAAGTTTACACATCAACATGGGTGAATCTCAAGACATTTTGTGCAAAAAACAAAACAAAACAAAAAACAAGGACTCAAAAAGATAGGGAGAATATAATTCCTTTTAAATAAAATTTAGGAAAACATACACAACCAATAAACTACTTAGTCATGTGGGCTTATGTGTCAAATTATAAATAAAAATGAGGGAAAAGGAATACATTGGGCAGTGTATTAAGGGTGTGTTAAAATTAAAGTTTTCTATGTATTTCTAACCTGGGTTGTGAGTGCAATCATGATCATTCTACTGTTTTATTTTAAATAGATAGTTTAAGAATCTTTTAATGAGTGTGCATGTACAAATATTTAACAATGAATCCCACTTTGCATATAATTAGAATGTACCAATAACAATTTAAAACATATGAAAAAGAATCATTTAATGAGAATATAGTTAGTTAAGCTGTATATATCATTCTATACATATATACACTCTCTATAATATATATTCCTCATTATTAGGATGTACCTCATAATAAAAAATTTAAAGATTCTTCATGCTTCTAGAATCATGCTATAATGAAACTGTACTGATATGGTAATTCTTTTTTGTTTCTCTTGGGCTGCAGTTCACAGCTCGGCCTGGGCCATCGGTCAACTTCACATCAGGGGACATTGTTATGCCTGCCCTGTACTCGGTCTGACCAAGGCCTGTTGCCTTTGCTCCTCCTTCTGCCAAAAAGTGTCCCCTCTCCAGTCTCCTGTCTTTGGGGTCTTAGCTTAAGCACTGCTTCTTCTAAATCTTTCTGATGCCTCTGACTAGGTTAGGTTTTCCTGTTGCAAGTCTCCGGAGTATCCTGTATGTGTCCTTCCTAACATTCATCACATGAATGTTAGGAATGCTAACTCCTGGCTTCCCAGCACAGGATAAGCTGTCACAGAGCAAAGGCCATGTCTGGCTTATGGCTGAGTTTCTGGTGCCTCGCCCACCAAGTAGTGGGCATGCGACAGTCTGTGTTGAATGAAGGAATGAATGAAAGCATGGGAAATCTGGTGGGGCCCAGTGGCCGGTACAACTGTGAGATTATAAATTAAATTTGATCAGCTACATTTGGGGCATCATTCCCCTCATGCTCTTCTACAAACTGGATGACCAATTAGCACCAGCTCTACACAATGGAAAGCATCATGAGATATACCTCTATCATATTCAATCTGGCCTCGAATTTGCTTCTTACTGACTGCAATGAATTGAGGCTGGGATGATGATGTCACTTTGAATGCCTCTCTGAGGTCTTTGCTGTGTAAGAAAAGATAGCAGGTCCCTTTCAAAGAGGGGCAGGGGATAATGCATTATTTGAGTTATCACTGTTCAATCAAAAAGTACATGCAGAAGCCACATAATTCATCCAGACAGCAATTGCCGTGGAGTTATGCAGGTCTCTTATGTAGGTGATGAAGCAGCCAAATTCCCTGACAGTGGTGAATTATTCCCTGTGTCACTAATAGTAATGCCAAAAGAAGTGTCAAGGCCACAGACATGGAGAAGGCAGGATCTCCGAATTGCAAGAGTAAAAATTTGATATGTTTTATTGCTTTGTTTTAATCTTGATCATTGAGGTTTTAAAATAAAATTACAGGGATGCAAAGCCTAGCCAATGGCGGGGTGATTAATTTCCACTTGGCAATGGAGTAGGTATGGTGGCTTCCGTCCAGACCAAGCCTGGGCTGGGGTCCCTGCACTTCCCCGTTCTATCTCCCTCCCCACGGCTCAGTTGGCACCTCCAATCCTAACAAAGGCTGCATGGCATATGGGATTCTTTTTCTTTTTTGTTTACTGTCAAACAATTCATCAAATATATACTCCCTTTTCTCCCATAGTTAAAGTATTGACCTATATAATAAATCTCTGATTTTTTAAAGCCTTGTAGTGAGAGACAGCAAACATGACTTTGAAATCTGGTGATTAGGAATTATTTTGAATGGCTGAGAACTATAGGTAAAACATTAAATGACACTAATATTCTTGTTTAGTTAAACTTTTTTTTTTTTATGTTTCCCAAAGCCTTCCATAATATTGTGGACAAGTAAATTCTTGAGCCTGCCTGATTTCAATTTGAGTCAAATTCCAACTAATAATGTTCCACCCATAAACTTTCTCCTTAACAGCCCATAACATTAAAGTGCAAACAGAATTCTTCAAGCACCTTCTTTGCTGTTTACCCATGAAACAAGCATTATAGACTCTCAACAGATGTCTTTAATGGACATTGTTATTAAAAAAGAATATTACACAAAATAAATTTAGACTGTTAGTCTCACATAGTTACTGAAGGTATACTTCTGCCTGTTCAGATCATCACATCTATACTTAATTGGAAGGTAAAAATCTGTGGACATTATAATCTCCTGATCATGGTCATCTACTCATTTACCCATCCAGCTCATTATCCCAGATTAAGATTTGTAGCACCTTCTCCATATAGATCATAAGCCCCAATTTTCAGGAAATTAAAAGTTGGTTGGAAAAAAACCCTTCAGTTAACAAGCATCAGCCTAAGAGTGAAGTCCTTATAAAAAAAATCTTGGGGAAATTTTCATCTCTTTTCTCAGTTATGAGCACCAAAAATATGAAGTTTTGTGGTTTCAGGTGTTTTTAAGTTTTATAGCTGGAAAATAAATAGGACTTTGAGCAGAAAAAGAAAATCCCAAGTCCATGATATGGATTAATGCCCCAGGTATGTTTTGAAGTTGACACAAAGATAGTAAGAACATCCAAACTATTTGTTGGGAAATAAGCTCTATTATGCACACAAATTTAAAAAAATACTACTACTTTATGCCAGCAGTGTATTTTGGTTTCTGCCTTCTGGCCTCCAATATGAAAATTATTATCTGCTATAGTTAATTAGGTAATAACTTGAATTTATATGGCATCTCTCACTCCGGGACATTGACGTGAGGGGGAAAGGGCCACTTTTCTGGTCAATCATTCATCCTGTGGGTGGCAAATTCTAATGGATGTAAATCAGAGGTCAATGGCCACTTAGACAGTCTTGATGTTGCCATTCTCTGTTCACAGAGGGAGACCAGGAAGGAGGGTCTTCATCTAGATCACACAGCAAATCGAAGCTGAAGGGAATGTCTGTTGGGGTGGAAGTGGGATGGGGGTGCAGATCTGCCGTGTGTTAGGCTGTGTGGCCTCCTCCCCTTATTTGGATCACTCTGGGAGCAGGCAGGTGTGGTAGAAGGGGAGGATCAGCAGCTACAACAGGTACGTTCTGCCAGTGGCTAAGCCTGCAGGCAAGGGCAGAGCAGAGAGGCTCCTGGGTCGGACAAATCTCAATTTGACCCTTATTCTGCAACTTACCAGCCAACTGACTTTGAAAGGTACCTAAGTCTCTGTGTATTCATGTCTAAAAGGGAGCTAAAAGAAACACATACACTCACGGTTATTTTTATGATGCACAAAGGAAAGGATTTGGCAAATAGTATTAATGAATCAATGTTAGCCATCATTATCATGATGATCTTTATTATTTCATGCTTCTCAATTGTTTAGAAGTCACATTTCAGGCATACAAAATAAAGGGACAACTTTCTCTATTTTATATATGTAGGAAATAGCAGGTTGTGATCCTTTACTTTCATGTATTTATGAAACCTGACCGTGGAGTTAAAGATGCCATGTGGGATTTGGAAAGTCTTCTTCCTGACCCCAGCAACATTTACAACTTAAGCAAACTGCAAGAGCCTCTCTGAGCCTCAGGGTGTGTGTGAGTGTGTGTGTGTGTGTGTGTGTGTGTGTGTGTGTGTGTGTGTGTGTGTGTTTTAATGTGCAAAGTTGAGTGATACATCTAACCCACCTTACTCAGTTTCTGTGAGGCTTAAATGGGAAGACAGATGTGAACACATTTTGAGAACTATAAAGCACTTAGTTTAAATAAATTAGAGCATTTTAATAATTGCTATCATGCCCAGAATCACTTATGACTGATTTCGAGATCCATATTTTTTCCCTACAAGTTTATTCTTATTTGGAATGATGGGAATTTATTGCTCATTTATTAATAGACATGAAATTAGTTCTCATGACAGCCTGTTGCTAACAATAAACCAAAAATGGGTTCATGGTTTAATGGTGCTATTCTGTTTTTTGCCTTGTTATGAAAAGTTGAGTCTTTGCAGCTTGTTGGAATGAAGAGAAGGGCTGTATTACTTAATAACTGTCCTACTAAAGTTCACCAAATTGTACGTGATATAATCACATTTATTGCTTACAAAATGTGTATTTTCCTTTTGATCTCATTAAACACACGACACACATACACACACAAACAAAAAAAAAAACAAACAAACAAACAAACTTGCTCTGATATCAAAGTGATCATACTAGTATGGTTAGAATAACTAGAGAAATTAAATTTGTCCAGAACTCCAGGGTTCCAAGAACTAATCTCAAGTGACAGAGTTATTGAGAAATTTTGACCAAGAGAAGAACCTCAGCTTAGGAATAGTACGAGCATTTTGTGCAAACACACTGTCTCCTTCCTCTGGTGAGGTTGTTTATGCTCAGCCACCAGAAAGTTTCAGCTGAATTGGGATCAATATGGCCCAGTAATTACCAAGACACTGGCTACCTACAGCCCAGATGGAAACGGGGAAGCTTGACCTGCTGTGGCACAGATACCTGCAAGGATCATCCAAGTTAATGAAACACTTTCCTTGGGATGCCAGTTCTCTTGATTTCACAGTCACACCTAGTAGAGCCCCTCTGATATCAGGTCTGCAGTGCCTAAGAAAGGAGGAACTCGGACGGCAGGAGAGAATCATTCTTCGGGCCTCCTGTTGCCCAATGCCATGCAGTCTTGCTCTGCCTTGGCCCACTTCCTGTCTGTAATCGTCAAGGAAGCAACCGGATACACACTCAAGTGTGATGACCTGCTAGCTGCAGAGTCACAATCTCAGCTTCCCACCCCCTGTTGTATGCGTGGAGTTCCGCTGCTGAAGCTGGGATTACTGTCCAGACCGTGTCTTTTTTGCCAGCAGATCCATGTCAGCCTCTGAAACAAGAAGGAACTCGCGAGGTTGGAGGACAAGAAGGGACTCACTCCTCCCTGCCTCCTTCACTCCCTGTGGCTTACTGTCCACCTGCCATTGCTGTGAGCGCCCCCAGCACACTGCTTGACTGCAGAGAAGTGGTTCTTGCCCACGGCAGCAAGAGAAGCCAGTATTTCGTTATCCTTATACTCTCAGCTCCAGCCTCAGTCACTGATGCTAGGTGAGCAGCACCTCTCCCAGGGGTCTGCTGAGGTGCGGCAGGGCATCTCCTCCAAGCCTCTGCATTGAACAATGCTGCCTTCTTCCCTTCCTCCCCCAGGCTGAGTGGTTAGAGCTGCTTCCTGCAGTTGTGACCCTAGGGTATCTTAATATCCTCTTTTTTACACTTTTAGTTACTATATTAGGGATCTCTAGACAAACAGAACCAATGGGATATATATAACTATATAGAGAGACGTTTGTTATGAGGGATTAGCTTATGCTGTTATAGAGGCTGAGAAGTCCCCTGGTCTGCCACCTGCGAGCTAGAGGATTGGGGAAACTGGAGATGCAGCTCCGGCTAAGTCCAAAGGCCTGAGAACAAGCAAAAAACAAGGCCTGAGGGCAGGAGGTGGACAGCCCTGCTCGGCAGAGAGAGTGGCATCCTCCTTCCTCCTCCCATTTATTCCCTTTATGCCTTCAACAGACAGACGGCATAGTGCTCATCCACATCAACAAGGGGCGTCTTCTTTACTGTTCTGTCGAGGCTCTTGAATGAAAGGCATGAAACTTTTTAAGCAGTGGTACTTTAGCAGAAGCCTGATGGATGTGTGGGGAGGCAGCAGGCAACACTCCGTGATCTCGAACCACACTGGTAGTGGCAGGTAGGTATGACCTCACATGGTCCTCCTGTAGCCTGTGGCCCTCTTCCCCACAGAACTAATTCCAGGAGACCACTTGCTAATGAATATACAAAAGAGTCAGGATCAGCCACTTAGTGCTTTGACATCCACCATATGTGAGACCAGTATAACTTTCTGGATGCACATCCTAAGTGACTATTTAGCTTAATCACAGCGATGAGGACCAAACTAAAATACTTCCTCATATTATTTTCTAAATATGGTTAATTAATATTGAAGAGAATTCGCATCTATTGAATCATTATAGCTAGATTTGAACTAAGCACCTTTGTTTCACAACCAACCTGAGACATATGTATCATCGTACACTTTTTAAAGAAAAGTGAGACTCAGAAAACTTAAGCAAGTTGTTCAAGATCACAAGCTACTAGATCCAAATCCCGTTTCCTCTGATGTTGAAGTTCATTTTTCTCTGCATCAGGCAGGATCAAGGATTTGAACAGACACTCAAATGCCTTATCTGTTACCTGCTTTCTGGTCTTTCCACACCTAAAGCCCCAAAGCAAAAATGTGGCTGGAAAACTGTTCTTCCCTACAGAAGACTCTGGCCTGTTTGTTAATTGAGGGAAGCAAATCCTAGAGCAATAGAGCTTGGAATGCTGGGAAAGTCTGAGGCTCTTCCTAGTCCAGAGCAGTAAATTGAGTTTTATGTTTGTTGAATGATTTACTATCACTCATTAGCGTGTTTTATACTTCACTGAACTTAGATAGGCAAATTATATAAGCACTTTATATATAAGCAAAACATGTCAGATGTCAGGACTCAAAATATGTATTTAATTAAAGAAATACATCTCTTAATACCAAAGCCCTAAATACATATTAAATGATACCCTAATCTGAAGGTAAATGAGATATGCCACCTCCCAGATACTAAGTGACCCACATATATAGTAATACCTCTATTAATGAGGGAAATGCATGCTCACTGTGGTGTCGGCAACTTCATTACCAGAGGAGGCATTAACAAGGAAGTCATGAGGACCCATCCAAGGAGGACAGAGAAGTGGGTGCGGTGTGGAATTATTAATGTTAACTAAAATGACATCACATGGCTGCCAGAAAACATGCATCTGGAAGTTCTAAGATAGAGAGGGGATTAAGAGGGAGTAGAAGTCAAACCTAGAAGTAGGTTTGAAGAAGCAGCCTCAGGGGTAGCCTGGACTTGTGCAGAATGATCACAGGCTGATTTGGTCACCCCAGTAACCCCCAAACAGGCCCTGAGGAGGGAGCTGGGCCTGGCCAGATGCATCTCTGCAAGGACACAGACTCTGGAGAGGAGAGATTATGCCTCGACACCTCCTCCCCTCCAGGTGGTTCCTAAATGCAATAAGGACAAAATCAAGGGGTGCATATGTGATTTCATTGCATTCCATACAGCGCCACCCATTTGGAAGTCCATCCATGACAGGGATGCCTTTCGTTACTCCATTAGAATTAAAAGATCAAGTACATTTATCTGGTTGAGGTTCCACATTGACTAAAATTCACTTAAAGTGTAGCTCACCAACCAATCAGACAATGAGTACAAGACAATGACCTTGATCAGAGCCTTTCCTTTCTTAAGAAATTCAAGGAGTCTGGCATGTGGGTGGACACTGGGCAGCTGGAAGGACAGAGGGGGCAGCCAAGGATGAGGAGACTCAGAAACTAGAGGCTGGGGAACCCCTAAATTTTGCTGATTTCCTATTTATACCATAAACCATGCAGGACAAACACACTCCATTCACCGAGGTATTTTTGTCCCTGCAGCTGTGTGGCTTAGCAGGAGCTTTGCTGTCGAGCCATATGACTCATGCCAACACTGCTGCATATGATTTATGAAGACTTAAAGAAAAGGAAGACAGCTAGCTCCATGATAAAGGAGCTTCGTTTTCAGAGGAATTTGTTCACCAAGCACCACGGTACTGCCTGGTCCTTTCTTGCTTGCTATTAGAGTAGAACAGAGCAGCTACCTCAGCCAGTCAAGGGCCAGAGGACACCTCCAGTGTCCATCTTTTCAGCTGGAGGAAGGGCACCTCAAGTTGAAGAAAAGAGCCAGAGCCAGAGCATCTGTGGCCTTTAGCTGCTGTAGGGCTAAGGCCTACAGCATCGGTGCCTGTGAAACCCACCAAACTACTCCATCAGAGGTGTTACTTGGATCTAGGGCTGCGCCTTTCAAAAATGGGTCTGTAGCCCAAGGTATGCAGACAAGGTCAATAAGCAACCAGGTTTTCTTGGTACCCAGGCTAGTCATTTTGTCTCCCTGTGCCATGGTTTACATGTCGGGTGTCTCTCCAAAGGCTCAAATGTCAGAGGCTCGGTCTCCAATATGGTGGTGTTGAAGTGGAGCCTAGTAGGAGGTCCTGAGGTCATTGGTGGCATGCCCTTG
Source organism: Tamias sibiricus (assembly GCA_025594165.1). Lineage (NCBI taxonomy): Eukaryota > Metazoa > Chordata > Mammalia > Rodentia > Sciuridae > Tamias > Tamias sibiricus. The sequence goes on along the minus strand of CM046665.1, from coordinate 129,433,644 downwards.
GAAGGGGCTGAGATATTTCTCGTGGGATCCTCTTCAATTCTCCAGAGAGGTTGTTATAGAAACCCCAGCCTGGCACCATGCTGTCTCTCTGGCTTCCTGTTTGAGATGTGATCCTTCTCTCCTACCTCTGTTCCTGTCATTGCTATCCACCATGATATGACATTGCCAAGAGGGCCCTCACTAGAACTGAGCCAATGTCAGTGCCATGAACTTGAACCTCCCAAACTATAAGTTACAGAAAACTTTTTTTCTTCACTTGCCTTAGGCATTTTGTTATAGTGACAAATAGCTGACTGATACACCTGGCCTCACTGATGAGGAGAACAACTTTAGTTGCTCTCCTGAAATGGTCCCTGGGGAACTTTCAATAATCCCCTTCCCTTCATGCCCACCTCATCTTTCCAATAGGGGTTAGAAAGGAAAGGGTTGAGCTAACTCAAAAGGGTTTCTAACTCTTACCCTGGAAGCTTCCCAAGCTAGACTTGACTAGTCCTGTTTGTTTCTTGCCCATCCAACAAGACCGAGGTCTACATTTACTCTGTGAGAAGGGGGAAATCAGGCCAGTGGATAGCCCAGGCTGTGGCTGTTGAACACAATGCTTGCTTCAGGATAAAGTAGCTTTGACTAAGAAAGCGAGTCTGGTAATATCCTGTTTATCTGCTTCCAGGAATGCACTGTTACCCACCGATACCCTTGCCACAATGGAGCAGAATAAAAGTTCATAAGAATTCATGAATAACGACATAGCCATAAGATCTACACTTGGAACACTTTCATCTTAAATTAAATTGTGGGAGGCTCAGGATAGTTTGTATTCATATTGTCTAACTTGTTAATAAGATAAATAGCTTATCTTGTTCCTATGAAAGATGAGAACAAAGTCCAACGAGGTTCTATTTTAAGTTAGAAAGTTAAAAAGCCAAAACAAATAAAAGTTTTGGTGTGCTTTCTTTTTCATCAGAAGTGTTAAATATCTTACCCTTTGCTTAATTTCATCGTTGTTAGGTGGGACACTGTTTCCAATGCACTCTTTGGTGTATTTAACTTTTTTGTGATCCAACCCCTACTCCTACTATCACACACGAAAGACCTGAATAATTAGGCTACAGGTAGTTGTTTCAATTTGTATCCCTGGAAGCTTTGAAGGTATTTCCAGCTGCATCAAAGTGCCTCATTGCTGTGTGCATCTGCCCGACTTCAAAGCCTCACAACAGGGATTTGTAATGCAGGATACCATGTAGTTTCTAAGGAAGCTATTACTCTATTTATTGTGCAAATTTTGATGGAGATTCCCTAGGATCTTTCTTGACCCATCAGTTAGCCTTATGTGTCTCTTTCTAGCTGTTATCAAGACTTATCTAGGAAAACTATCTAAAGGACTAGATTAGGGTCAGACAGCCTGAAATTAGTCCTGTTGATTTAATGTCCTTTCAGTGTCTACTATGTTTTGCTAACTCTTCTAGAAGGTTCTACCAGTAGAGTAGTTGGGGAGCTATCTTTTAGGAGTTGGGAGGAAGCTAATCAGTTTTGTTTGAAGTTGCAATTAAAGAAAAAAAAGTTATACCTTTACCAAAATTACATGTAGATGATTCTAAAAGGAACAGGAATCTGAGGATACAAGAGCCAATAAATGCTCTGAGCTGGGCTGTCTAATGATAGAAATGTTCTAATATTCTGTGCTATTTAGGACGGTAGCCAACAGCCACACATGACTGCAGAGTGATTTTGAAATATGGCTAGCATGACTGAAGAAATGAATTTTCAATTTCTTTTTATTTTACTTAATTTAAATCGCCTTATGTGACCAGTGGCTACCGTATCAAACAGCATAGGAATTAAATGAGTGTGCTTAGAAAATCTAGGACCTGAGCTGGAGGAAAAAGAAGGAAAAGGAAGGGGAAAAAAAAAAAAAAAAAAAAAACGAGTACAAATGTGGACCTTACTGGAAAGAAATCCTTCCTACTTGCTACTGCCTTCTCTCTAGCCAGGCAATAAGGAGACGCCGCAATCAGCCCTTAAGAGGACAGTGTCACCATTTGTTTTCATTAATCACTGGGGAGCAAGGCTGCTGTGCCCACCTCCAGGCTGGCCACTTGCCTGCATCATGCCCACTGATTGATCACATTTCCAGCAATCTTGTGCTCAGCGATAGACAAGGGGAAAGGTAATGAAATTGCCTCATTTACCAGCCCAAACCAAAGGTGTGTCATTGCCAGTGGCTGTCACTTTTATACATCAAGGGTGCCCAATAACAGGTAGGACATCCGCCCTTTTAAAGCTACATCAATCAGTAGTTGTACAAGTGGAGAGGGGTCACCAAGAGGCCACAGGGATCTCAGGCCTGCCCAATTGTCTGACTTGGGGTCTTCAAATTTTTCTCTGTGCTGGCAAAAAAAGAAGAGATCTGGGTACTTTGTTGGGGATTCCAAACTGCGTGGAAACCTTCTAACAGAACGGAGGGACCACAGAAAGCCTAAGTAGATATGACTGTCAAGGGCACAGCAGTCGGTCTCAAACTCAGGTAGCAGGGAAGACGTCCCGCCCTGCCCTCCAGGTCCCGGTAGGTTCCTTTTCCTGCCATGTTCTAATTAGGAAACACTGAAGAAATCTCGGCAAGTAAAAAGAACCAGACATTAATAAGTTTTTCTCCAATCCGGGGGAAAAAAGAAAACTTGTTAATTAACCCACATTTCACTTCTGTAAATTTGTCTTTTTCTTTCTTCCTGATAGAGGCATGCAGGGCCAGCGTTCAGCTCGGTACTGAAATGTTTAACTGCTGCTTGTTGCCGAGGTACTTTCTTGTCAAGAGAGATTTGCCTTTTTCATCACGAGTTCTTTTGTTTTTCCCTGTGGCCAGCTGCTACAAAGATGCAGTCAATTTAGATGAAACCGGCTGAGGAGTGCTCTCCAATATGTCAGCCAGGCGCAGTCCCCGCACCCAGTGTGCAGCAGGTACAGCTCAGAACACAAAGTCTGTTCACAGAGGGGCACCGACTAAGTGGGGGAGCGGGAGCAGGGCTCCTGGGAGCGCCCACTGGGCGCTTTCATATTCAAGCACGGGAGCAGCTCTCACCCTTTCTTTCTGCTGTCTTCACCCTCGTCCTGCTCCTCCCCTTCCCTGCTGCCACGGGTTTCTATCTCCATTGTTCCCTTAAGCCCAGCAGCCGATGTGCAGCCAGGCCCCAGCACACGCTCCTGCAGCCAGCAACTTCCTCTGAAGCTGCAGCGCATAATTACAACCAGCTGCTCCGGGCTGCTGGCGGGCCAGCTCTGCAAACAAGCATCCTGATACCCCGAGTTCCAGGCAGGCGACAGCCTGCTCCGGGCAGCCGGGAATTCTCCCAAGGAAGTGCCCACACCCTTTGTAAGGAGTGGGGGCAGCCCCTCTCTCTCTCTCTCTGGCCGGTCTTGTCTCCCCTCTTGGGGGGCTCTATCCATGTCAGAGAGAGTTGTTTTCATTGTTCATGGGAAGGTGCCTGATCTGTCACCTGGAACATTCCCTCCTCTGACTGGCCTATTGTCTGTGCTGGTGCCACCAGGAGCAGGATGATGTGTCCTAGGCAGTCACATTAGGGGGCCTGGCTTCCGGTCAGCATCTGAGCTGACTGTGAACAGAGAGATGGGGTAGAAAAAACCTGCAGGGTCCTCTGCTAACAGGAGGCTGGAAGATAATTGGCATTGCTTAAAAAAAGAAAAGAAAAAAAAATCCAAGCAAGCCTGGCTAAACCTCCTAAGGAGAGCAGCATGCTGGGCGGCCAGAGAGCTGGGGACTCGCCCGTGCCCCGCCTCTGAGCGGTGGGTTCATTTGGGGGCCTCAGTGATCTTTCAGACTTGGCTACATGGATGACTCTGATCCAAAATTAGGCTTTGAATGTGTGACACAAGGCTGCCGGCCCCACCCACCGCCTCTCTCTGCCCTGTGCTGTTTCTTCCCAGCCTGGCTGTGGGCCAGATCTGGCCCTTCTGGCTCCTGGGGGCAGGGCCAGCCACAGTGTTCTGTTTCCAGGCAGGATTTTAGCGTGGGTGAAGGTGCCTGGTGCAATTCAGGGAGAGGCTGATATGCTGGGGAGGGCACCCAGCCCTCAAATCACTCACCCCACCATCCCAAGCTGGAGAGTACCAGCAAGAGAAACCACAGGTGCGCCACCAGGGCTGTCCCGCTGCTCTTCAGAGCCCACCTGTGCCTTCTGTCCCAGGCTCCCAGTGGTCCTTCAGCAACCAGACAGCGGGCTGGGAGGGCCCCTCGCTCATGTTCAGTAGCAGCCTCAGAGGCGGGAAGCAGCTGGGAGTCTGCTGTTGTAAAGAAGCTGCTCATTTACAAGGCAATTTCCCAGGGAGACTGACGGACAAGAGCACCTTTGAGAGGGTTCATTCTTACTATCTGAGTTCTGGCTGCCACACCAAGGCCAGGAGCAGCCAGCAGGCCCTCTATTGTGCTGGGTTTCCCCTTCCCAGACCTTTTTTGTCTCAGTGTTGAACAATCTCCGAACTTTGCTGGCTGAGTGGTGCTGGGCAGCGGGGGACTTGCTGGGATGGAATTATAAGAGCAACCAGGATCAACAAATGTTGCGGGGTGGGTGGGGGAGGGTGGGGGGGTGGGGACAGAGAACTAAGGTGGTGGTTGAGTGTGTGGAGTCAGTACCTCTCCAGCTGTAGCTTTTCTGTTTCTTCATCAGCCTCTGATCGTCTTTGCAATTTAATTCCCTGCAGGGGGAAAAGAGAACCAGTTTAAAGTGCTTTCCTTTCTGAGTCTTAAGCCTGGTTACCCTTTAGAAGCACGTACACAACCAGCGCATGTGCGGAAAAGCATCCGTCCACAGCCCTTCCAGCCTGAGGATGACTTGCCAGTGTGACTGGCTAGGGCACTTAGCGCAGTCTGGAGGTCCCAGTGACTCAGCCCTGTGATTTTCCGCAGACTTTTCTCCTGGCTTGCAATGATGAACAAACTTAACCAGCCAACAGTCATATCTGGGCTCTCACTGCAAGCCTCACTTGAGAACATCAGGGATAAGTGTCGCTTTAGAGGGCTCCATTCCCTAGAGATGGAATGTGGAGAAGGGACCTGTAGCCTTTTAGATCAGTTAAGTGAAAAGGAAAAAAAAAAAAAAAAAAAAAAAAAAAAAAAAAAGATGTCTAAGGACAGAAAGAGAAGAAAATCCGTCTTCAAGGTTATAAAAAGGGAAGTTGAGGAGGACAAGCCTTGGGTTTTGAGATAGGAGACTTAGATTATTATTCTAACTCTTGTCCCTGATTATCTGCAGCTACCTGGCAATTCCTGATTTCTCCTGGTTGACTTTTCCTCATCTATAAAATAAGGGTGACAACTGCAGTTCTGCAATTCTACTGTTTGGTATGAGCAAGAGAGGAGGTACACAAAGACATTAAAAAATGTTAAATGCATTTTATAGTAGAAAAGTAAACTACTACTACTACCCGTAATATCTTCTACATGCTTATTTGTTGATGTTAAAATGAATCATTACATCATCTGATTGAAGGTCTCATGGGATGCCAGCAACCAATGAAGGGACGCAGCTACCTTTTCAGGTATAAGATCTTTTCTTTTTTTTTTTTTAAACATGTGTCCTGTCCATTTTTAAGCCATCAGATGAAGTTTTGTTTTGTCACATAAAGGGAAGCAGGAAGGCTTCTAAGTGCCTGCCGGCATCTCCCAGTGCTTTACAAAGACGTCCATGACACTCAGAGCAAAGTGTCCTGGGTCACTCTTTCTGCCAGCAGATGGGGAAATGAAGCATGGAGGGGTGAATTGAGGTCACTGAGTGAGCAGGTGATGAGCTGGCTTCTGGTGTCTGGCTCCCCAACCTGCTCCAATTTGTCTCCCTAAACAGTCATCAATAACTTCATCACCAGGCTGAACGCGCAAACCAGAAGCCATGGTGTGCCACGATTTGTGTGCAAACAAGAGCCACAGGCTATCCTGGGGCAGAATTTGGGTGCTAACCATGAATGGAGGAAAAAGAAGTGACTGTTACTGCTGGAGTCAGAAACTCCATCAGAGTCCAATTTAGCAACAAAATTCTAGAAACGGGGGAAGTAATGAGTAATAGCCTTGGTCAATCCACTAAAAAGATCAAGATCATACAAACCTGATTATCAGACCCTCCCAAACATTCTGTTGATTTAAAAACTTTTTTTTTTTTTCTGACACTCTACTTGGAGATGTTCCTTCCTTAATATCAGAACTGTGCAGAGAAATAATCCCACGACAAAATAATTAAAATCTCATGTGAATGTTCCTATGTTGTAATAATGCAAACCATCACGTGTAAGTTAACCAAATGATTATTAGGTCAACAGAACATTTCTGTTGAAAAATTAAGGTTGTGACCCATTTTTTCCTTTGACATATTGTCTATTCAATCCTATGTACCTTACTCCTTTAGATTTTTGGTCTGGCTCTGCCACTCACTTTGTGACCTTAAGCAGAGGCCAAGAGCCTCAGCGTCCTCCTCTGTCAATGAGACCAATTGGGCCTATCCCAGGTTTTTTGCAAAGATGAATTGACTTCATGTTTGTAAAAACATAAGAAATAATCCTTGGTATGTAGAGAGTAATCAGTTAATGCTATTTCTCTTCCTTTCCACCTGTGAAAATATTTCTTACAAAGTACTTTAATTATTAGAAGTACTTTCATAAATATTATTGCACACAATTCTACAAGGTAGCTCAGGAAGGTGTATTTAGCTTCCTAACTAGACGAGAAAATTTTGTCTCTGAAAGATTGAGTAATTTCCTTAAAGTCATGCAGCAAATTGGTGTAGAACTGAAAACCTGGAACCGTGATTCCCTGTCCTGAGAATTTTCCATTAACTTCCCTCCAGTGCCACCATGTCCTTTACCTCAGTGAAAGCACCGGTTTGAGACCACCCAATCAATCCCAACTCCCAGGATGCAACTTCTCATGGCTTCCCTCCTGAACTACAGCCCCAGCTTCTGTCCCATCCTGGTTTTCAGGGACTTTCCTTTACCTCCACCTGGTCTACATGTTCAGTGTCTACACAGCAAATGAGTCAGGATGAATTTGGGGGAATATTCTTTTAAATGAAAGAGGTTGAATTAGATTCCACTATACATGTTGTGTTGTTAAATATCTCCAGCATGATAAAATCATCCCAAATGTCACTGATCCCTGGGGAACTTATTAATTATTAAGCATTTTTAGTTCACTTAGGAATGCAGATTCCATTTAACAAGAAAATGTACACTAAATATGTCCATTATATTGCAGTTTGCAGCAGAATATGTTAGAGATCTCAGCTGGGTTTCTCCAGGACAGATGACAAAGTTAATGCAGGTATCAGTCTTTCTTAAAGACAGCCCAGGAGCCAAAAGTAGCATCCTGGATTGGTTTATAGGGCTTGTGTTTATTAGGAGTGTTTATTAGAATGACTAATAATGGAAGAGACAACTTGGCAGAGGGAAGGGAAGGGTTGGGGGAGCCCAGAGAAACCCAAGGAAATGGGACGATCTCACACAAACAGGGAAGAGCAGAGACACAGTGTCTGTGGTGGAGCTAGCCATTTGTCCCCACACTAATTTTTGAGGATTTTAAGGAATAAGCAAAGGAAACTATCATTCTATATGTGCCACTCAATGGGAAGGCCAATTACTTTTTAATTTATCTTTAAAAGGTACATTGTCTAAGCCGGGCGTGGTGGCGCACGCCTGTAATCCTAGCACTTGGGAGGCTGAGGCAGGAGGATCACGAGTTCAAAGCCAGCCTCAGCAATGGTGAGGCACTTAGCAACTCAGTGAGACCCTGTCTCTAATAAAATACAAAAAAGGGCTGGGGATGTGGCCCAGTGGTCGAGTGCCCCTGAGTTCAATCCCCAGTACCAAAAAAAAAAAAAAAAAAAAAAAAAAAAAAAAGGTACATGGTCCTAGTATATACAACACACACACAATTACATTTTTTAAAAGTTTTTTTTTTTTTTCCCTTGGGGGGGGGGGTAAGTTCTCCTTCTCCTTCTTCTCCTTCTTCTTTTTCTCCTTCCTCCTCCTCCTCCTTCTTTCTTCTCTTTATTTCCTAGGCAAAGCCAGACTAACATAGAAAGAAAAGAGAGGAGACACACACACACACACACACACACAAAGAGAGAGAGAGAGAGAGAGAGAGAAAAGCAGAAAAGAAGAAGGAGGAGGGGGGGAGGAGGAGGAGGAGGAGGAGGAAGGAAAGAAAGGGAGGGAGGGAAGCTAAAAAAACAGGTCAACAATCTTCTTGGTCTTTTATAGAGATTTACTGTTTCTTCCCAGAGGTTCCTTTTGAAGATAATCAAGGGGAGGAGGGTGACACAGAGTGAAAGAGAGAGAGAGAGAGAGAAGGAGGAGGAGGAGGAGGAAGAGGGGGAGGAGGGGGGGGGGGTAGAGGGGGAGGAGTGAGAAAGTGGGAGAGGAATGTGGGTAAGTTCGAGGAAAAAGAAAAAAATATGGTGGACCCAGGCTTTAGTTCTGGAGTTCCACTATGAAGTGTGATCTTGGCATTTAATCTCTCTCTCTAGGCACTTTTATCTATTAACAGGAGTTTTCATGACCTCAGAGATCACCCTTTAGCTTTAATGTTCTAGAAATCTAGGCTTGAAGCAGGAAGAAGCCCTCTTGTCAATGGTGCCTGAAAATTTTTGTGACCTTTAAGCAGAAAATGGCCGTGGATAAACTTTCCTACTTCCTTGTTTTCCAAACAGATCCCCAGTTGCAAGCCATGCCTCTTTTTTCCTCCCTCACTCAAAGAACCTGGCAACCTCATAAAAGAGCCATAAAATTTAGTTGTAAGGGCTCAACAAAGGGGCAAAATCCTCTCCTACCAGGGTGGTCAGTGGGACAGGCGGTCACCAGGAAGTAAAAACGGCTGCAAAGATTGCTCTTGTGTGGAGTGCGACCAGCCCAGGTGCCAGAGGCAACCGCCAAGATGAGAAGCAGCAGAGAATGACTACAGAGTGGACTTGGCCAGCTTCACAGCCTCTTAGCTTTCATCCCCATGTTATTGGAGTTCAAGGTCCAGTTAGTAAGGCCTGGTCTGAAAAGGGGGTGTGTGTGCATCTGGGGAATCGCTCCCTGGTGTACTCTGCAACCAACGCTTTCTGTTGTTAGATCCAGGGTCCAGGCTAGACGGGTGTTGAACAGAGATTCTGACCTAGTCTTCGGAAAGAATTGATGTGGAAGGGAGGCGAGGGAGAAGAAATGAGGGCATGGGGGAGGGGCACGGAGGCCTGTGCCTCATGGACCAGTCTCTGCAGAGAGGAGAGCAGGGCAGTTGCAAAACAGCCAGTGGGCTTAGAGAATTTAAGAGTGAGGGGAAAGAAGACTTAAAACCAGCTAGATTAATGAACCCTATTATCCTGGATAATGTTCCTTAGTTACTGTTGTTTTTTTTTCTTTCTTCCTTTAATTCTGAAAAGCACTGCTGCTTTTTTTCCTGCTATGACCAGCTCATCCCCAATGACAATAGTCTGTATTGTATTTCACCATATGGCAGCAGGTGGTGAGTTTTCTCACTTTGCCTTAACACATACATGTACACCACCATCACTACCACCACCACCAAGTAGCTTGAAGAATTGTTTTGCCCTGTCTCTTTAAAAAAATTTAGACAACTCTGGATTCATCAATTAAACTTGTGCTGATCACTGAGTGGGATTCTCTCACCTATGGTTCACACGTTGTTTCAGATGGGGAGTGGGGTCATATCAGGTAGGGGGGTGTAGAGTAAAAGAAAGGTGTGTGTGTGTGTGTGTGTGTGTGTGTGTGTGTGTGTGTGTGTGTACTATTACCTGGTTTAGCCACTGTCATTTTTCACCCTTCCACCTCCTGGCAAAGAAAAATGTCTTTGAAATTTCTGGTGCTGTAAGCATGATCAGGTGTTTTCCAAACTTGCAGGCACAGGAGCCGACCAACTCATTGCACAGGTTATTAAACTGTGGCCCCAAGAAGTTAGAAGGATTAAGTGTGGGTTAGTTATCCAGCTGGTCAGTCAGAGATCCAGGAGTGGAACGTGGGCCTCCAGGCTCCTTGCCTAGGTGCTTTCTTCCTGGGGCGGATTCTAGACCTGTTCTGCAGAATTTCCTGTAAGCTTTGTACTCAGCTGGAGGCAATAAATCACATTATGGGTTTATGTATCCACAGTCTTTATCAGTCAAGCGTCCCCAGCTCCCTCCACTCTTACACTACTGCAAAGGCCATGTGACTGCAGAGAGTATGGCAGGAGCACTCTTCTCCCACAGCTCATGTGTACCTTTTCATCAAAGTCCTTTTCTTAGTCTTGACGTTAATTTCTTTGGGGCCTCAATTTCTTTCTTCCTTCCTTCCTTCCTTCCTTTCTTTTATCTGTGTCTATTCTCTTTTACTGGTATTGGTAAAACTATACCAACACTTACATAAACTCACCTTTAAATCTGGTGACATTAAACACAGCTAAATGCAATTCATGTTACCTTAAAAAATAACCCGAGTTTGCGTACTATTTCCTGCCTTCTTTGTACAATGATCATGTGATGGGTGGGACTTTTGAAATCATGTCAGTATCAAACTTCTCCTGGGAATGGAATGGTCTCCCTAGCATCACTTATGCTTCTTCTATTATGCTACAACACCAACTTGCTAAAATCTAGGTTTGCATTCCCCTGTCATTCATATCCACGCTCTGGTAGAAAAACTAACAGGCAAGGAGATGACATTCACGTGCATTGAAAAGAAACAGAGATGGCAAAGGAAGCCCAAACAACACAGCCCATGTGTTCCGGACATTAGCCACAAGCCATATGTGCACACTTAAATTAAAATGAAATGAAATGAAAAGTGTAGTTCCTGGGTAGCACTTACTGTCTTTCAAGTGCTCAACAGCCACAGTAGCTAGTGGCCACCATATTGGACAATACAGATATGGAACATGTCTGTTGCAGCAGAAACTTCTAAATCCTAGGCCATCAGGACCTAATAATGATAATTACCATTTATTGATCACCAAAGGATACCAGACCCCATCATTGCTGTTTTTTTGCCAGTTATCTTATTAATCTTAATAAAGCTCATTAAATATTATTATTTGCATTTGATAGAGGAAGAAAGTGATCCTTCAAATTCTTGATAATTTTACCTCTGTTCAGTAGTAAAGTGCAGAAATATGAACACAGACTGTTAATGGCAAACTATAATACGATCTCTGTTTCACTGTAAGGAACCATGAAGACTGATAACAATATGGTAAACATTTATTGAGCACCTACTATGTGCCAGGCACTGTTCTAACAAGTAGCATACACAGTCACAGAATCTTCTGGAAGGTATGATGATTATCATCTTCATTTTATAGGTGAAGAAAGGAGTATAGAAAAGTTGAGAAACTCTACTGTGACCACCCATCTCGTAAATATGGAGTCAGGATTTGAACCCAGGCAGTCTCACCTGAGTGCCCAATCGTTATACCACACTGACAAACAACTGGCAGTTGCTTCTCTGTTGTATAGAAGGCGAGGACTAACCTGTGGCTTATGATTTCAATCTTGGCTCATAGGGCCCGTTGTTCTGTCCAGATGGGCTCTCTCCTGGTACTGACTGAAGAGTGCCTCTGGTCAGAAGGACCTGCTTGCTGCTGGCAGCAAGGTCTGATCTCTCTGCCACACTGCTACAACTAGAAGCCATCACAGGAAGTACAGCTTGAGTAAGCTTTGGAGGGGTCCTTTGGCCCACTCCTTGGAGTTGTCCTGCCTCAGCTCATCACTGGGCAACTTCAAGAGCATCCTGTTGACATTCCCTCTTGACCTGTGGCCAGCCTGGTTGACATATCTCAGTCCTACTGGGCTGGCTTAATTCTAGGGCAAGTTGGTGAACCTATTGTCTAGTAGGTGAGCCATATGAACTGGCTCAAAAAATTGGCTGTGATATTTGTGGCACTGATCTGCAGATTTTTATTTAGTTTGGTTTAGAACCAGCTGCCACATGAGCACCATTTCAGCCAGTCCTATCAAGATATGCTGATTTTTGTGTTATTTTGTCACTGCTAAGATATTTCCAGAGCTATGTGAGAAGTGAAATTCAATGGAGGTTTTTTCTTATGTTTCAGTGGTGAAATTCTTTGGGTTTTCATTGTGTGAGTTGGCGTTTAATCTTGGTCCACTTTTTGCATCCTTAGTAATATCATGATATTCAAAGATGGGCCAAATACAGGCAATGACTTTCTCATAAGACCCTAAAGTTCAGGAAATAATGCCAAGAGTTAATAAATGGGACATCATCAAATTATAAAGCCCCTGTAGGGTAAAGAAAACAATTAGGAATGTGAAGAGAGAATCCACAGAAAGGGAGAAAATCTTTGCTAGCTACTTTTCTGACAGAGGACTAACATCT